>JAVHMZ010519766.1:0-15497 GCA_034782995.1 Amazona versicolor
ATAGAGCCGCCGCGGCGCGAACAGGTCCGGCTGCGCGGCCGGGTGTCCGTTGGCTTGCAGCCAGTTAAGAAAATGCAGAGGTTCATTTCCGAATGCGCTCATCCGGACGGCAGGAACGTTGAGGAGGTGCTGATCCCAGGCAGTCGAATAAGCCAGACCCCGCCCGGGCAGGCGGGGATCGACCATATCGATGTGGGCGTCGGAATTATGTTTGAGGAGATGAATCGCGACGAGTGTTCCGGAGAAGCCCGCGCCGATGATGGCCACGCGCAGCGGTGAAGGGGAATCAGACATGGGCTCAGATAAAGGGATAAATTCTATCTTGCCTTATGTCCGGAAGGAAGAAACAGACGGGCGGGAAGCGCGATGCGCGTCTCCCGCCCGTCACATCAACATCAGGGTTACTGCCGCGCGCGGGCCAGCAGGCGCTTGCGCGAGGCGCCCAGAGCGGTCAGGACCACGCCGCCGAGAAACAGGCTGAACACCGTTCCGGGTTCCGGCGTTGCCGCACCGGGATTGGTGATGAACTCCGCCGAGTAAGTGGCGTTCACCGATCCGCCGGAGGCCAGCTTGGCAATTACTTCCTGGTAACTGGCGTTGACAAACTGAGCGCTGAAGACTCCCACAAACGGAGTTTCCACTCCCGGGTTGTTGCTGTCCACAACATATCCGTCAATGGTGGCCGAGCCGATGGAGCTCATGGCGGTTTGGTTGACTAAGTTATACGGCGTGCCCGGAGGCGTGCAGGTTTGTCCGGCCATGGCGGGGTTACCGGGGCAGGAGGCAAAAGTTCCCGATTCCACTTCCGTCAGCGTGAAGCTGAGATTCGGCGCCGCCGCGAATGTAAGAAAATTCGGCATGCTCATCGCCGTGTCGACGGTGAAGCTGTTGATGTCTTTGATGGTTCCCGAAGTCCCGGTGAGGCTGGAAAACATACCGCTTTCCGGCGGGCCGACGCTGAAGTTACCCGTGGGGCTGGAAAGCGGATAGAAGTTGATGCTCTGATCCGACACATTGACGCTTCCCGTGATGCTGAGAACGTCGGCAAAGGCCGGCGCGCCGGCGGCGAGGCAGGCGCCGAATGCTAAAGCAGTAATAAGTCGATGAGACACTTGTTTCTCCCAAATCAGTTATGAATTTGACCTTGCCGTGCCGCGATAAGTTCTCATCGGGCGCTCAGTCTTTTTCGAGTGTATCGATCCAGACTGGGTCAGTCGAGGTCCTAGAGTACTAACAAAGCGCGATAGCGCGCGCATGTACAGGAGCGAAACAAGTTATCGATGCGGAGATGGTTTGTAAGAGAAGCACGGGCGCAACCGGCCCGGCTGACTGCTAGTACTCACGTTACTGAGATTCGTACTCCCCGGCGGTTCCGGTCGTCGTGGAACCGGGGCGCAAGCATCAAAACAGGGCTTGTGCCGCGAAGCGCCGGGCAGCGGAGCACCGGAGTTACTTCCACATCACAGGGAGCACCAGGCTAAAACTGATTCCAAAGATATTGGTTGTAGATTTCATGGTGGAACTGAACTTCGGGCGCCTTGACGATGGTCCCGAGAAGACGGGCGCAACGGTCGGCGGAAGACCTCTTCAGGTCGGCGTAGCGGCTTTTCACATCGTCTCCGAAGATGGTCGTCATCCACGCCGATTCGTTGAAATGCGCGAGCGCGTCGTAGATGTTGTCGGGAAGGTACCGTTTGGCCGAGCGGAGGTTCTCGGTGGTGTCAATGGTCCCTTCGAGACCCGTCCGGAAAATGGAATACATGACCAGGTAAGGATTCGCGTCTGGACCGACAGAGCGGACCTCCACGCGCGCGCTCCGCTCGTTGCCGATGGGAATGCGCACCATGGAGCCCCGGTCGACCGCCGAAGCGATGATCTGGTTGGGCGCTTCAAAGTGGGGATCCAGGCGGCGGTAAGCGTTGACGCTGGCGTTCAGGAGCACGCACAGCTCATTTCCCGCGGTCAAGATGCGGTCCACGAACTGCCAGGCTTCCTTGCTGATCTTTTCGTCGCCGTTCGGATCCCAGAACAGATTCTTGCCGTTCTTGCTGACGGAAACATTGGTGTGCATGCCGCTCCCGTTGACGCCCACCACGGGCTTGGGAAGAAAACTCGCGGTCAACCCCATGCGCGTGGCCACCTGCCGGCAGATCAGCTTATAGAGCTGGATGTTGTCCGCGGCTGAGACCACTTCGGCGTAGCTGTAGTTGATTTCGAACTGGGACGGAGCGACTTCGGGGTGGTCCTTTTCGTTCTGGAATCCCATGGCGCGCTGCACATCGGCGGAGGTGTCGATAAAGGTGCGGAGCGCGTCGCCGGGCAGGGAATGATAGTAGCCGCCGGTGTTGACGTATTCGAAGCGGCCGGTTTCATGGAAGCGGCGCTCGGCGTCCACGCCTTTGAACAGAAATCCTTCAATCTCGTTGGCGGCGTGAAGCTCCAGCCCTTGTTCCGCGTGAAGGCGCCCCGCGAAATTCTTCAGCACGCCGCGGATGTCGGCGGCGTAGGGTGTTCCATCCTTGTCGATCACTTCGCCGAACACCAGCACCTTGCCCGGCCCGAAGATATCGGCGGGGGCCCAGTAGAAGGAGTGCCAGTCGAGCGCGAGACGGAGATCGCTTTCGCGCTGCGCGGTGAAGCCGCGGATGCTCGATCCGTCGAACGTCAGGTTGTCCCAGCTTTTCAGCAGGAACTTCTTGTCGTAATCGAGCATGTGGAGCCGGCCTTCCAAGTCGCTGAACAGAAGCGTGACAGCTTTAATGGCCTTTTCATCGGTGAGGTATTTCAGCCGCTTCTCCCTCACCTGATCGACGGGCACGCGCTTCACGCGGTCCTGTTTGGCCGCCAGGTTCAGTTCTTCCAGGTCGGCATACGAGATACGCAGAAAATCCTGCAAGTCACTCATGTTTTCGTTTTCTCCTCCATAGCCAAAGCCGACGCCGAGCCCGCGGTTTCAAACGGCGGCTCGGACGAAAGGCTCTAACTGTTCCAAATAGCAAGATGGTAGCGCTTTGTTGCCAGCGCTTAGCGGGAGGAATGTGGAGAGCTTGGCGGCCGTAAGACAATCCTGAAGAAACTTTACCGAAACTGTTTCTTTGCGGCAAAAGTCAAACTTCGAATAGGAGTGACTGAAGCGGCGCTGCACACACGTTTTTTGTTGAATTGCTGCGGTTTCACTGAAATGCGGCTCCGGCGCGTGACGCGGAAGAATCCGGAAGCGTATTCCATAAGACCGATAGAAAAAATCTGGGTGGACTGTAGTACATCCACAGGGTCTTCCACACCGTTGGCCTATTGAGGCGCTGTTCTAAGTCTGGCTAGAATGGGCTCTGAATCTGATTGCTTCACACAGATTCAACTCCCCGAAATGTGACAGAAAAAGCGGGAGCATGCCTAAAAATGGATCGGGCAAGCGCTGGAAAGCCGGGCAGAAAATTCCGCGAGAAACCAATGACTATCTGCGATTTACCGCCCTCGGAAACGGCTCCTTCTCAATGGTTCGCGGCGCATGTGCGCTCCAATCAGGAACGCCTGGTGGCGAGCTTGCTTCAGGCCAAAGATCTTGAGACCTATGTCCCGGTGTACAGCCAAACGCGGCGCTGGTCGGACCGTGTGAAACAGATCGAGCGTCCTTTGTTTCCGGGCTATGTGTTTTGCCGCGCCGAGCCGCGGGGCCGCGCGCCCATCCAGATGACTCCGGGCGTGGTGCGGATTGTGGGCGCGGGCAGCATACCGGTGCCGATCGCGGACGATGAAATGGACACGCTTAAAAGAGTGGCTGCCTCGGCTTCGGCGCGGCCCCATCCGCTTCTGGCTGTCGGGGATGCGGTTCTGGTCCGCGGCGGACCCTTTGACGGTGTGACGGGAACGCTGGAGCGGATCAAAGGAAGCTGCAAGCTGGTGGTTTCGGTTCCGCTGCTCCAGCGGTCGGTGTCGGTGGAGTTCGACGAGGTATCTGTGGAACTCGAACGATGTGAAACGAGGAGGCGGATCGCATGTTGAAAGAGAAAAGATCGGCGGCGTTTCTGCTCCTCGTGCTTGTGTGGAGCGCGTCAGGCGCACACGCGCAAAATCCAGCCTCGGCGGCCGCCGTGCTCGGTCCCGAAGATCAAGTGACGGTCCGCGTTCTGGAGGACGAAGAGATTCCCGATAAGCCCGTGCGGATCGACGCGGAAGGTTTCATTCACCTTCCCCTGATCGGTGCGGTCAAAGCGGCGGGGCTTTCCACACGGGAGCTCGAAGACGCCATCGCCCAAAAACTGAAACCGTTCGTGAAGAATCCGCAGGTGACTGTGATGCTGACCGAAAGCCGGAGCCGCGCGGTTTCCGTCTTGGGCGCGGTAAACGCTCCGGGAGTGCATCAGGTGGAAGGTCCCCGGAGCCTTCTGGAAGTGATTTCGCTCGCGGGCGGCTTGCGGCCGGACGCCGGCTCGACAGTCCGTTTGACGCGGGTCACGGCGCAAGGCGAGATCCCGCTTCCCAACGCGCGCCGGGATCTTTCGGGCAAGTACAGCGTGGCCGATATCGATTTAGACAGCCTGCTGCGCGGGCAGAATCCCGAGCAGAACATCCCGGTCGCTCCCCAGGATGTTGTTGCGGTGAGCAAAGCCGACCTGGTGTATGTACTGGGCGAAGTGAAAAAGGCGGGCGGCTTTCCGATCCTGGCCCATGAGCGGATCTCGATTCTTTCCGCGCTGGGCTTGGCCGAAGGGATGAACCCCAATGCTTCGCCGCGGGCGGCCCGTATTTTGCGCGCGAGCGCGGACGGCCCCAACCGGACCGACATTCCGGTGAACTTGAGCAAAATTTTGGAAGGAGCGGCGCCCGATGTGCCGCTGGAGCCTAACGACATTCTCCTGATCCCGCGCGACAACGCGCGGCTGTTTGCCGTCCGCGCGGCCGAAGCCGCGGTGGCGATCGGCACAGGCTTGGCGATTTTCGGGCGGCGCTGACGGCGCGGCCCGCACGGAAAACTCATGGAATCTCTTGAACCTGCCCGCAGACCGAAGGACTTGGGCGCCTTCCGCGCTCCCGAGCTGATGCGCGGCTCTCATTCGCGCGAAGTGGAAACACCCGCTTGGGAACCGCGAACTCACTTCGGCGCCGCCCCCGCCGCGCGCGAAGAGGCGGGCCTGCTCCAGGGCTATGTGGCGGTGCTCCAGCGCAACCGACGGCGGCTGATCCTGTTTGCCGTGCTCGGAGCGCTCGCGGGCGCCGCGTCCACGCTCGGCCGCGCGCCCCAGTACCGCGTCCGGACCACGCTGGACGTCCAAAGCCTCAATGAAAATTTCATGAACATGCGCGCCGTGGACCCCAGCGGCGCGTCGGGCAACTATTCGGCCGAGTCCAATCTCCAGACGCACATGCGCCTGATCGAATCGGACGTGATGCTCAACCGCGTGGTCCGCCGCATGAACGCGGAATCGAACGCGGGCGTGCCCCGGCGCGATCTTCTGTCGCGCGCGGCCGTCGCGCTGGGCTTGTCGCATGATCTTTCGGTTCCGCGCGAACAGGTGATCGGCCGGACCGCGAAATCGGTGAAAGCCAAACCGATCGGGCTGACGCGGCTGATCGAAATCAACTGCGAATCGGCCGATCCCGCGATCGCCGCCGAGTTCTGCAACACCTTGGCCAAGGAGTACGTGGACCAGGACTATGAAATCCGTGCCGACACGGCGCAGCAGACCAACGCTTGGCTCACCAAACAGGTTGCCGACGTGCGGTCCGATCTGGAGCGCAAGGAAGCCAAACTTCTCGATTACGCGCTGGACAACAAAATTCTGTTCAACCAGGAAACCGACAGCGTCAACCAGGAAAAGCTGAAGCAGGATCAGATGGAGCTGTCGCGCGCCGAAGCCGACCGGATCGCCAAGCAGTCGAGCAACGAGCTCTTGAATTCTTCGAGCGCCGACGCGCTTCCGCCCGTCCTCGACAGCGGTCCGCTGAAGGGTTATCAGGAGAAGCTGACCGATCTGCTCCGGCAGCGGGCGGATCTGCTGGAAACGCTGACGCCCGGCCACCCCAAGGTGCTCCGTCTCCAGGCGCAAATCGATGAGCTGCAGGCCAGCATTGCCAAGGAAAAGACCAACATTCTGGGGCGGGTCCGCAACGAGTACGCGGCCGCCCGGACGCGCGAAAGCCTCCTGAAAGACGGGTACAGCCGCCAGGAAGCGGTGGTGGCGGGCGAGGTGGCCAAAGAAGGGCAGTTCAATCTTCTCCGGCACGATGTCGATTCCGAGCGGCAGATTTACGACACGCTGATGCAGCACGTTCGCGAGGCGGGTCTCCTGTCGATGATCCGGACCAGCCCGGTGCGGATTGTGGACCCGTCGCAGATTCCGGGGGCGCCGTTTTCGCCCAGCCGAGTTTCGAGCGCGGCGATGGGTCTCCTTTTGGGCGGTTTGTTCGGGGTGGGTTTTGTGTTTTGGAGTGACCGCACTGCGCCGCGGCTCCGCCTGCCGGGCGACGCCCGGGCGCAGTTCAATGTCCGTGAGCTGGGTGTGATCCCGTCTTCGCGCGTGGACGGAAAAGGGGCTGTTGGAGCGGGCGTGGAACTCGTCACTTCGCAGAAATCGCAGTCGCTCCTGGCAGAATCCTACCGGGCCACCATGAATTCCATCCTGTTCGGTCTGGCCGGCGCCGAAGAGGGAAGCGTAATCGTGGTGTCGAGCCCCAATGTAGGCGAAGGCAAAACCAGTTTGGTTTGCAATTTAAGCATCGCCATCGCGGAAACGCGCCGGCGCGTGATTTTGATCGACGGCGATCTCCGGCGTCCCCGGCTCCACGACATTTTCAAAGTATCCAACGCCTTCGGGGTGAGCGACATTCTGGCCGGGGGCGCGGACGCGGGGCGGGTGCCGCTGGCGGAACTGGCTCAGCCCACCGCCGTGGCGGGCCTGCTGGTGATTCCCAGCGGCTCGGACCGGTCGTCCAATATCTCCACGCTGCTCCACGGCAAGGGATTTGCGGATCTGCTGGACCGCCTGCGCGGGGAATGCGATCTGGTGCTGGTGGACACGCCGCCGCTGCTCCATATGTCGGACGCGCGCGTGATGGCGCGGCAGGCCGACGGGACGGTGCTGGTGTTCCGGAGCGGGCTGACTACCTGCGAGGACGCCCGCGCGGTCGGGGATGTGCTGGCGCACGACGAAGTGCGAGTTCTGGGCACGGTGCTGAACGACTTCAACCCGGCAGCTGAAGGCCGGCAGCGCTACTACAAGAGCTATTACGCATACAAAGCTTAGATCTTCATGGCATCCACGGTTTTAGCCCAGCCCGGCGATCCCGCCGCTCCGCCAGTCGCCGCCCCCGCGGCTCCTCCGCCGGCGTTCGCCCCGCGCGCGCTCTTGACGGGGGCATCCGCTTTGATTGCGGCGACGGGAATGGAGCGGGGGCTCGGGTTTTTGGCGAATCTGCTGGCCGCGCGTTGGGGCGGGGCGGCGACGTTCGGAGCCTATTCGCTGGCCATGACCACGGCCAACAACATCGCGGCATATGCGGGCGCGGGCATCGGTTCCACCGCCACAAGGTTCAGCGGAGAGCATCCGGCGGGAAGTCAGCAAAGCCGCGCGGTGTCGCGGGCTTTGATACTGGTGTCGGCCGTGTCCGCTTTGGCCGCGGCAGCGCTTTTGTTCGGCGGCGCGGGACCGCTGGCGCGCGTGCTGCTGCGGAAGCCGAGCCTCGAAACGCTGCTGCGGTGGGCATCCTTATCCGCTGCGGCGATGATCCTGTTTGAGTGCTGCCGCGGGTTTCTGGTGGGCCAGCGGCGCTTGCGGTCTTTGCTGGTCTTTTCGGGCGTGATGGGCGCGGGCATGATCGTCCTATTGCCCCCCGCGGCGCGCGGGGGCACGGTGACCATGATTTGCACGCAGGCTGCTGTTGCCGGAGCTGCGTTGGGAGCGGCTTTGTTGCTCCCGTCGGGCGTTGCGTCGCGCGAAGAGCGATCCGTCGTTGCCCAACCCGCTGCCGACCGGGGCCGCGTGGCTGCAGTGGCGCGTGAGGTCTGGCGATTCGGATTTGTGCAGTTGCTGGGAATCGTAGGTCTTAACGCCGCCGGTTGGTGGATGGCGTCTTTGGTGGCCCGTTCCGATTCCACGCTGGTCGAGATGGGATTGTTTGCCGTGGCGAATCAAGTCCGAAACATCGCGGCGCTCGTCCCCGGTCTCCTGACGCAGTCGAGTTTTGCGCTGATGGCCAACGAGTCCGAAGAGCCGGGACGTGTGCTCGTGTTTTGCACCTGGACGGCGACGCTCGCCATGCTGGTGCTCGGCGGGATGGGAGTGGTGCTGCTCCCATGGGTGCTCCCGCTGGCGTGGGGTCCGGCATACACGGCCGGAGTGCTTGCAGGTTCGCTCGCGCTGTGCACCGCCATGATCCATATGTCGGGATCGGCGGCGGCGGCGCGCTTGACCATTCTGTCGCTTCCGCTCACGGGGGTGATCAATGCGGTCTGGTCTGTCGGGGTGATTGCCGTTTCGCTTTTCCTGGTCACCGGAAGCGGCGGACATGCCACGGCCGCAAGCGCCATGCTCATCTATCTTGCGGCGCACACGGTTTCCGCGGCGCTGGTGCTTCTGGCTCTCGTCCGCTTGCGCCAAGCGCCGTCGGGTTTGATCTCCCTGTGCGCACTGGGAAATGCGGCGGCTTTGCTTCTGGCTGTGCTGTCGTATGCTCGGGCAGCCACGCCGGGATCGCGTCTGGCCATCTCGGCGGCTGAAATATTGCTGGTGATCGGAACTGCCGCGTGGGTGATTGCTCGAGGCAAGCGCGAGGGGCTTTCCGTGCGGAGCTTCGCGGGTCCTCTCGAAGCGATCTTTCAGAAACTGCCTGTGCGGGTGACGCGATGACCTGGCACGTTCTCGACGTCGGCAGCATCTGGCTGAAGGAGTTTGCGTCGGTGCTGAGCCGGCGGGTTGACACCGTTTGCTGGCAGCCGGAATATCAGTGGCTGGCCCAGCGTTCGGGCGGGGAACGCGAATCGGTTCACCCCAACCCCGAACTCACTATCCGTCATTTCCCTTTGCAGCGGGGCTACATGCGCTTTCCTATTTCCGTTGCAGCCCCGTTTGCGACTGCGTTAACAGCGCGCCTTCTGTCGCGGACCGGCGATCCGGCGCGCTCCGTTCTCCTTTGCACCACGCCTTACTACGCGCCCGTCGCCGAGCGCTGGCCCGGACCGGTGATTTACTACCAGACCGACAAAACGGTCGCATATGCGGGGGCAGATCCGCAGCTGGTGCGCCGCATGGACCGGCGCATGTGCCAAGCGGCGCGGCTGGTGTGCCCTAATTCCGAGCGCATCGCCGAATACTTGATCGACGAAGCGGGCTGCGATCCGGGCAAGATCAGAATCCTGCCCAATGCCACACGCGCGGCCAACGTGTATGCGTCGGCGCCTGACGGACCCGGCCCGCTCCCGATGGATGTGCAGGATCTCCCGCGGCCCATCGCCGGCGTGATTGGAAACTTGGCGGCCAATATGGACTGGATGTTTCTCGAGCAGACGGTCGAGCGGACGCCGGAACTGAGCTGGCTGTGTGTGGGCCCGACGTCGATGCCCGTTTTCGAAGCGGACCAGCGGAAAGCGCGGCAGAAACTCTTAACGCTCGGCGGACGGGTCCGGTTTATCGGCGCGCGGCCCTACGGCGAGCTTCAGGCCTACGCGCGCGCGTTCGATGTTGCTGTGCTGCCGTATCGTTTGTCCGAGCCGACCTTTTCAGGAAGCTCCACGCGCTTCTACGAGCACCTCGCGGCGTGTCGTCCGATCGTGGCCACGCGCGGTTTTGCGGAACTGCTGAAGAAAGAGCCGCTGCTCCGATTAGTTTCCAATGCAGAGGAAGCCACGGGCGTGTTGGCCGGTCTCGAAGCATCCGGATTCCGCGACGGGCAGGAGCATGCGCGCTGGCGCGCCAGCTTCGACGGAACCTGGGAGAACCGCGCGGAGACCATGATCGCGGCGCTTGCGGGCGCAGTCGAACCTGCGGAAATGGAACCGCTCGCGGCGGCCGTCCGATGAACATCCTGGCGTACGTGCATCTGCGCAACATCCACCGCTCTACGGGCGCGGGCCGCGTGGCGCGCGAGCTGACCGAACACCTGGCGCTCATGCCCGGCATTCATGTGGAGGTGCTGGCCGATCCGGCGGATCACCGGAAGATCGTGCCGCTCGTCGGGGCGCCTTGGAACCATTTTCGATATCACTTCATGCGGAGCGAAACCTCGCGCCAGCAGGCGCAGTGGTACCTGACCGGCAGCCCGCGCGCGGAGCAATACTGGCCGGAAGCCGACGTCACCTACTGCACGGCCGAGTCCTATGTTCCAGTGCGGAAGTCGCGGCTCGCCGTGACGGTTCACGATGCGCAGTTGTTTGACCGGGGCGCGCATCGCATGAGCCCGTCGCTTTTGCGGCAGCGTCTGAAATGGTCGCTGCTGTTTCAGCGGCTGTCGCGGACCGCGGATTTGTTTCACACCGTGTCCGCTTTTTCGGCCGAGCGTTTGAGCCATTACTTCCCGGCGATCCGTTCGCGCTTGCGCGTGGTGCACAATGCGGTGTCCCCGCATTTTTTCGAGCCCGCAACGGAAAAAGGGCGGGAGGTTCTTCGCCGGCTCGGCTTGGACCGCTCTCCGTTTATCCTGGCGCCCGGCGGTTTGCATTTCCGCAAGAACGCCGAGCTGATTCTCGGCGCCTGGCCGGCTATCCGCGAGGGCCGTCCCGATCTCAAACTGATCGTCGCCAATCACTGCGCGCCGGAATACCTGGCGCGAGCCCAGGCGCTCGCGCCGTCGCTCACAATCGCCGGATTTCTGGAAGAAGACGAGCTGCGCGCGGTGTACGGCGCGGCCGAGCTGGTGTGGTTCCCGTCGCGCTACGAAGGGTTCGGAATGCCGGTGCTGGAGAGCATGGCCTGCGGCACGCCCGTGGTCACCAGCAGCACGACATCGCTGCCCGAAATCGCGGGCGATGCCGCCGTGCTGGTTTCGCCTGACCGTTCCGCCGAGCATGTGGATGCGATTCGAGCTCTGCTGGACAACGGCGCGGAACGCGGCCGGCTGCGCAGGCTGGGCAGCGCCCGTGCCTGCTCCTTCACATGGCAACGGTCGGCGGCGGCGCTGGCCGGGAACTTCGCGGCGATTCTCTAGATCTCCCATTTCAACGGCACTTTCATGAAAGCAGTAGTGGTTCATCGCGGCGCACGGGACAGCTATCAAGCGGCTTTGGCTTTAGCTGAGTCCGGGCAGCTGGAGCGTTTGGTCACCGATCTGTATTGGCAGCCGGAGTCGCTCCAGGCCCGCATGCTGCGAACGGTACTTGGACCGCGCGCGAACCGCATGGTCGGGGCGCATGCGTTTGCTCCCGTCGATTCGAATCTAGTGGACACGTGCGAGTGGGCCGGTCTGTTGTCATTCGTCCTCGACAAACTGCCGCGCGCGCCTTTCCCGCTCCGCTCCTGGGCGACGCGGCGCACCGATCATGCGCTGGGCCGCCGCGCGGGCCGGCTGGCGCGGTCAACCGGAGCCGCGCTCTTGAGTTACAGCTATTACGGGCACAGTGCTTTTTCAGCTGCCGGACCCGCGACGCCGCGCATTTTGTTTCAGCTGCACCCGCATCCGCGGAGCATGCGCGCCATTCTCCGGCGCGAACTGGACGAGCATCCCGACTGCGCGGCGTCTCTTGAAAAAGAATGGGAACTCGCGCTGCCCGAGCAAGAATTCGCGCGGTTGTGCGAAGAAGCCGCCATGGCGCAGCACTGGATTGCCGCATCGTCGTTCACGCGGCACACGCTGATTGAAAACGGCGCTGCGCCGGAACGCGTATTTGTCGCGCCGTACGGAGTCGACCTCGACCGGTTTCATCCCGGCACGGAAGCACCCGCCGCCGATGGCCCGCTCCGCATCCTGTTTGTCGGAACGGTGAATCAGCGCAAAGGCATCAAGTATCTGCTCGAAGCGCTTCAGGCGCTCGGCACGAAGCGGATACAACTTGTCATCCGGGGACGTGCGGTCGACGGTTTGGACCTCGTGCATCGCATGGTTCCGGACGCCGATGTGCGTTTGTCAGTTAGTCACGAAGAACTGCTGGCCGCTTACCAAAGCTCACACTTGTTCGTTTTCCCGTCAGTAGGCGAAGGATTCGGCCATGTGCTGATTGAGTCGCTCGCGTCCGGCCTGCCGATCCTCAGCACGGCGCACACAGCCGCGCCCGATCTGATCGACGAAGGGCAAGAAGGCTGGACCGTGGAACCTCGGCGCGCGGACTTGCTGGCGGACCGGTTGGAATGGGCGCTGTCGCATCGCGCTGAGCTCGCGCGCATGCGCGCCCGCGCTCGCCGCAAAGCGGAAACATTCACTTGGTCGCGGTTCCGCGCGCGCATCCGCGAGATCGTCGACGGGGCCATTGGTGCGGCGCACGAACGGGGCGTTGAAGCGGTTTCCGAGGCGGCGTGCCATGTTTGAATTGCTCCGGTGGGCCGTGCCCGCGTTAGTTCTGTTGGCTTTGGTGCTCGCCTGGGATTCAAGCCGCGATCTCCTCCATCCCGTCTTTTTCCTGGGGCCGATGTTCGCGTTTCTGTATTGCTGGATGCCCATGAAGCTCCTGCGCATCGGCGCTCTCGACGCTTTTTTCGACCGCCGCGACATCACGGGTGTGCAGCTTGCTAATGTCTTCGGCGTCGCAGCGTTTCTGTTCGGCTGCCTCGCCGCGAGCTGGGGCATCCGCCGCGCGCGCGTCGCCCGCCCCTTTTTCATGACCGAAACCGCCGCCCGCCGCATCCTGATCGGCGGGGCGATTTGCGGAGCGGTGGGATCGGCTGCTTGGGCCGTCTCCATCGTGAACGTGGGCGGATTTGTGAACGCGTTCAGCCAGTCGCACGCGGGCGGCTGGGATGACAGCGGCTATGTGCGGGACAGTTCGCTGCTTCTGTTCACTGCTGTGGTGCTGATCCTGTCGGCGGCGGCGTCGCGCGAATTTCGACTCACGCATTTTGTCCTGCTCGCGATCTTTGTTCTGCCGATCATGTCGCAGGCGCTCTTGGGGTCGCGCCGCGGACCAACGTTCGCCATTTTCACGGTGCTCATCATGGGCTGGTTTTTGTACCGCAACCGCCGGCCATCTTCCATCAACGCGCTGCTCGGCGGCTCGGCCATTGCTTACCTGATTCTGTTTCTGATCGCAAACCGCAACCAGATCCACTTCGGTTCGGACTTTGAATTCACCACCGATGTCGCCTCCCATGTCGCCGCTGAAGACACGGGCAACGAGTACATCTACGGCGCCGGATGCATGCTGACCGCGCAAAAACAGAATGCTCATTTCTGGGGCCGGCGCTACCTGGCCCAGCTCGTTGTGCGGCCGGTGCCCTCCTCGATCTGGCCCAGCAAGTATGAAGACTTCGGCGTCACCGAAATCCGGCAGAACGCCGGGACCGACCTGGGCATTGCCGACACGCTGGGGTGGCGCGGCGCGCCGGGTTCGGCGCCGGGGATTGTGGCCGACCTGTTTGTGGAAGGCTCGTGGCTCGCCATTCCGTTTCTGGCTCTCCTTGGGGCGGGATACGGGCTCTCGTGGAAGTTCGCTCTCCTGCGCGGCGGCGCTTGGTCGGCGCAGTACGCCATTGTTTCCGCTCTTTCGATTTACCTCGTGATGCAAACCATGGAAGCGGTGATTTTCCGCTTTCTGCTGCTGTCGATTCCCGCGTGGCTGGTCTGGCGCTGGGCGTCGCCCTCTTCTTTTTCCCGTACGGTCCCGGCTTAAAAACAACGACACAACTCATGCCAGTTCTCACGGCGGCCCGCGGTCACGCGGAAGCGCCTTCCCGGTTTTCGCGCCCAAACGTCTTTTTCTTTTGGGCTTGTGCACTTGCTCTCGTTTACCTTCTTCTTGCGTTCGGGGACGCCCGGTCGGCCATTCCGTGGTGCGATGAAGCGTGGCTCTCCAATCCCGCGCTGACCTATCTGCGGAACGGTTATCTCGGCACTCCGATTCTGACCGACTTCGGCTGGGGGCCGCCGGAAAGCTTGCTCCATATCGCGCGCCGCACCTACTGGATCATGCCGCTCCACATGCTGCTGCAAATTGGCTGGTATCGGCTGTTCGGGTACAGTCTTCTGTCCCTGCGGAGTTTGTCGATCCTGTGGGGCGCGGCAGGATTGGGCGCGCTAGCCGCGATTGTTTCCCGTGTAACGTTGGATGCCCGCGCCGTTTTCCTGGCGGTCGCGATTCTGTCCACCGATTATTTCTTTCTGACACGCGCCGTGGACGGCCGCATGGACATGATGGCGGCGGCCCTGATGCTCGGGGGAGTGGCGGTGTACTTGTGGAACCGCGAAGAGCGTTTCGACCGCGCCGTCGCGCTGTCGGCGGTGTTTGCCGCTCTCAGCTTTTTCACGCATCCGGTGGGCGGATTCTTTTCACTATGCGCCCTCGGATTCCTGGTGCTCTATTGGGACCGGCGGCGCATCCGTTTCCGGCACCTTCTGTGGTTCGCCGCGCCGTTTGCGGCCATCAGCCTCTTATGGTCACTGTATATCTTTCAGGACCTCCCTGCGTTTCGCGAGCAGATGGCGGGCAATGCCGCCGGGCGCTGGCGCGGAGTCACCGATCCTCTATGGACCGTGTACGGCGAACTGTGGTTCAAATATTTTCAGGCGTTCGGGCTCAATCAGACCAGCGCGTTTTCGCTCCAGCATCTCCGGCTGCTCGCCCTGGCGGCGTATGTGGCGGGCACTGTAGGCGCGGCGCTGTCGCCCGAACTTCGCGGGCGCAGACCAGTGCGGGCGCTCCTGTGGATTGCCGCCATCTTTGTGTTCGGCGGCATGCTGTTTGACGGCGCCAAGCGCTGGTATTACCTGATCTACGTCGTTCCATGGTTTGCAGCGCTGCTGGCAATCTTCCTTTTGCGGCTGTGGGACCGGCGCGCGGTTCCGCGCGGCGTACTCGCCGGTGCGCTGGCGCTGTTCTTCGCCGTGCAGATCGGCGGCACCGTGTACCGCATCTGGAAAAACGACTACAAGAATCAGTTCCTGCCCGCCGCGCGGTTTGTGGAGCGCGAAAATCCGCGCCACGAGCTGGTCAACGGGGAAGGGGAGCTCGGCTTCGCCCTGGGTTTTCCAAAATATTTGATCGACGACGTGTCCCTGGGCTACTTCAGTCATCAGAAGGCCAAACTGATTTTCGTGCCCACCATGTATTGGGCTCTTTGGCTGGGAAATATGAAAGACCGCGACCCGGCCGTGAGCCGTCACATCGAATGGACGCTGGCGCACGACTACGCGCTGGTATACGATACGGTTCCGTACCGGATTTATGAGCGGAAAGACTGACATGCCCGCCGTTCTCTTCTCGAAACCGGAAAATACCCCCGCCGGTACGGACCGGATGCTGCCGCTGGTAGTGGATCTGGACGGCACGCTCTTGGACACGGACACGCTGCGCGAGGCGATTCTCGCGCTGGTGAAGCAGCGGCCATGGATGCTTCTCGTGATCCCATTCTGGCGTCTGG
>JAVHMZ010519875.1:0-15470 GCA_034782995.1 Amazona versicolor
GGGCATCCCGGAGTTCAACCAGCAGGTGCGCGTCAGTGCCAAGGGCGCGATTACCTTGCCTATGATCGGCGAACTATCCGTCCGTGGTCTCTCGACGTCGGATGCGGAAACGTTGATTGCTAGCAAGCTCAAGGCCGGCAATTTTTTCAATGACCCGCAAGTGAACGTTCTGGACAAGGAATTCGCCACACAAGGCATTTCCATCATGGGCGAGGTTCAAAAGCCCGGCGTTTACCCGTTCTTAGGGCCGCATAAGCTGTTCGACGTGATTTCGGCTGCCGGCGGAGCCACCCCGCGTGCCGGCCGCGAGGTCGTCATTTCGCATCGCGCGAATCCGGATCATCCCGAGTCCGTCATTCTTTCCAATGATCCGCGGCGGTCTCTCGCCGGGAATCTCGAGATCGCACCGGGCGACACGGTGGTCGTATCGAAGGCTGGAGTCGTGTATGTAGTCGGCGACGTCAAGCTCCCCGGCGGATTTGTGCTCGACAAAGATAAAGACCTGACCGTTCTCCAAGTAATCGCGCTGGCGCAGGGCGCGAACAGTTCCGCGTCAATCGATAAGACCCGGCTGCTCCGCAGAACTTCCGACGGGGTCAGCGAAACACAAATCCATTTGAAGAAGGTGTTGGACGGCAAGGCGGAAGACGCGAAGGTGCAAGCCGACGATGTCATCTTTGTCCCGCACAACGCCTTTAAAGAGTTTACGAAGATCGGGTTGACCTCCGCCTTTCAAACCGCCGCGGGAGTGGCCATTTACCGCTTCTGACTGCCCCGCGAAAGTGACGCGTTTGTGCGCCGTGTGATCCCGGCTTGCGATAAGCGAAATTCTGTTTCATTGAATTCGACCCCTGAGGAGAGACTGTGACCAAAACGCCTGTTGTTCCCTTTGTTGATCTCGTCGCGCAGTACCGGGCGATCTCGAGTGAGATCGATCGCGCCATGCAGGATGTGGTGTCTCGCTGCGATTTCATCCTGGGGGAACAGGTACGGCAGTTCGAAGAGCGCTTTGCTCATTTCACCGAGTCGCGCGAAGCGATCGGCGTTTCGAGCGGTCTCGATGCACTGCGCCTTGCGCTGGCCGGGTTTAATATTGGCCCCGGGGACGAGGTGATCGTGCCGGCGAACAGTTATATCGCGACGGCCCTCGCTGTGACCGCCGTAGGCGCGAAGCCCGTTTTTGCCGATTGCGATTCCCACACGTATAACATCGATCCGGAAAGGGTCGAGCGCGCGATCACGGCTCGCACGCGCGCCATCATTCCTGTGCACCTCACCGGACAATCGGCTGACATGGATCCGATTTTGGAACTTGCTCGGCGTCACCGGCTCATCGTCATTGAGGACGCCGCGCAAGCCCACGGGACGCGCTATAAGGGCCGTGCTTGCGGCTCCATGGGGGATGCGGGTTGCTTCAGTTTCTACCCGGGCAAAAATCTAGGAGCGTATGGCGATGGTGGTATGGTGACGACCAACGATGGGGCTCTAGCTGAGCGCTTAAAGCGCCTGCGCAACTACGGGCAGCAGAAGAAATATGAGCACACCGAGAAAGGGTTGAACGTCCGCCTCGACACATTACAAGCCGCTGTGTTGAATGTTAAGCTCACGCATTTACCCGAGTGGAACCAGGCGCGGGCGCGCAATGCGGCGCTTTATCGCGAACGCCTCGGGTCGAATGACCAACTTCGCATGCAGCACTGCTTCCCCGATTCGACCCACATTTATCACCTCTTCATCATCGAAACCGCGGAACGGGATGCGCTACAACAGCACCTCGAAGCGCACGGTGTGCAGTGTGGGATTCACTATCCAAAACCGATTCATCTGCAGGATGCCTACGCCGATCTCGGTCACCGGCGTGGTGATTTTCCCCGGACCGAAGCGCTCGCTAGTTCTATGCTCTCCCTTCCGATGTTCCCTGAACTGACCGAACAACAAATTACGTTCGTGTGCGATCGCGTATCCGATTTTTATGCGGACAGGGAACCGGTTGGCGCTGGGCTGCCAACGGCGCACGAGGTAGGGGCCCGGTAACGCCGGGACTAAACTCGGACCATTCCTTCGACTAAACGGCTTTTGTCAGGCTTCCCGCAGGCGGCTGTCATAAGAATGTTTTCCGAAATTTTTTGAAATTCAGTACTTCAGGTATTTGCAATCCGTCTAGATTCCGTTCAAATAGTGAGGTGAGTGACGTTTGTGCTGAAAGCATCTAGTCTCGAGGCAGAGATTCCAGTGGAGGAGCGCGATCAAACCACGGCGCATGAGTGTTCATTCCTCTCTGAAGCGGAGTTCCGGCGGATGGTACGCGTGGAACGGAAGAGAACAGAACGCTCCCGCCGCAAGTTTGCCCTTCTTTTACTCCGATTGGGTTCGTTGTTGGATTCTAGCGAGAGCGAAGAGGAAGGCGGAACAGCCGAGATCGTAGAGCAAATCCGCTCGGCAATGGCGGCATCAACGCGGGAAATCGATATTCCCGGATGGTACGAACAGGGTGCGGCGTTAGCTGTTCTTTACACCGAACTTCCGGCGCCGGACACACACGCCGCGGCGGCGGCTATTCTCCGGCGCGCTAACGACGCGCTGGCTCACTTTCTTCCTTCTAAGCATCTCCGGCAAATCGACGTGTCGATTCATGTTTTTCCGGAAGACTGGGATAAAAACTCGCCCGATGGTCCCGCCGATCCTGTGCTGTACCCCGATATTGAGCAGGAATTAAAGGATCGAAAACCACTCCTGGTATTCAAACGCGTCATCGACGTGCTGGGTAGCATTATGGCAATCGTGCTGTTCGCCCCGCTTCTTGTGGCCATCGCAATCGCGATTAAAGCTACCTCGGAAGGTCCGATCTTCTTTCGGCAGCAGCGTCTTGGCCAATATGGCCGGCGTTTTACCTTTTTAAAATTCCGGTCCATGTACTTTAAAATCGAGCATAAATTGCATGAGGACTATGTCAAAGGATTTATCTCCGGAAGCGCGAGTAAGCACGCGGGCGGGAAAGCCAAGCACGTTTACAAGCTGACCAAAGATCCGCGCGTTACGCCGATCGGAAAAATCCTGCGGCGCACCAGTATGGATGAGTTACCTCAGTTCTTCAACGTTCTTGCCGGAAACATGTCGCTAGTCGGACCACGGCCGCCAATTCCTTACGAATACGAGGCGTACGACATTTGGCACCGTCGGCGCCTTCTCGATGTCAAGCCGGGAATTACAGGGTTGTGGCAGGTGATGGGACGCAGTAAGACCACCTTCGACGAAATGGTCCGGCTCGATATTCAATATGCACGCCGGTGGTCGCTTTGGCTCGATTTGAAAATTCTGGCGAAAACGGTCGAGGCCGTGGTTTCCCGCGAGGGCGCTTACTGAACCGGCCGCGTCGGGCCCAGTCCGGATATGCGCCCTTCCCGGCGCACCCGTTCGGCGCAGTTGATTCCGTGCTCTTGTTTCTTTCCGTTGTTCCAATTGGGTGTTCAGGAGATCGATAAAACATGATTCGCGTCGGTGTCATTGGGTATGGGTATTGGGGTCCCCGGATTGTCCGGAATTTCGATGCGCTCGAAGATTGCAAGGTGGTGGCGCTTTGTGACAAGAATCCGGATTCGCTCCGGCGGGCCAAGCAGGCATACCCCGCGCTCGAGTTGATGACCGATTCCGCGGAACTACTCCGGTCGTCGGCCATTGACGCCGTGGCCGTGGTGACTCCCGTTTGGACGCACTTCGATCTGACGCGCGAGGCTCTCGAAAACGGCAAACACGTGTTCGTCGAGAAACCCTTCACCTCGAGCACCGAGCAAGCCGAGATTCTGATTGATCTCGCTCATCGCAAAAAACTGCAAATTATGGTCGACCACACGTTTCTGTTCACCGGTGCGGTGCGCAAAGTCAAGGAGTTGGTCGATCAGGGAACTCTGGGCACGCTTTATTATTACGATTCGACCCGGGTCAATCTCGGGCTCTTCCGGCATGATGTCAACGTGATCTGGGATTTGGCGCCGCATGATCTGTCGATCATGGATCACCTGATCAAGGACGAGCCGCAGATGGTGATTGCCACCGGCGAGAAGCACTTGAGCAATCTGGAGGATATCGCTTACATCACGGTTTATTTCCAAAACAATCTGATCGCGCATATCAACGTGAACTGGCTATCGCCCGTCAAAGTGCGAACCACGCTGATTGGCGGCGAGAAACGCATGTTGATGTGGAACGATCTCGATGCCGATGAGCAGGTGAAAGTTTACGATAAGGGTGTCGAGATCACCAACAGTCAGAGCGTGTACGAATTGCTGGTCAGCTACCGGTCAGGCGACATGTGGGCGCCACGCGTAGAACAAACTGAAGCGCTTGCGCTTGAGGCACGCTACTTCGTGGATTCGATCCACAGCGGAAAAGCGCCCTTCAACGACGGAATGGCCGGGCTAAGAGTGGTGAAAATTCTCGAAGCGGCGGACCGGTCAATTAAGCGGCGCGGCGAACCAGTGCGCCTGGACACACCCGTGTTTGTATAGATTTGCCGGGAAGCCGTTCGCGCCCTTCTAACCGGCCGGAACCGTTCCTTTCATCATTCCTAAATGGTATTCTCATGTGGAAACCCACTCCATCAGGAGATGTAGCCTATGGCCATTCAGGGCGAATTTTTCCCGCGTCAGCTTAAGTTACACCCTCACTTTCTCACGAAAGTTTCCCCTATGAATATTGCTCGATTGAGGCGATTTCGCTTCGTAGTTTTGTTGTTAGCGGTCATCATTGCCGGGCTAGGACACCCGGACGCGGCGCGTGCGCAAGCACTTGCGACATTACTCTTCCCTGCCGATGGAGCGGTCAATGTGTCTCCTTTGAGCAACTTCTTCTGGATCAGTGCTCCCGGGGCGGAGCTTTACTACTTGTATATCGGGAGTGCTCCGGGTGCCCAAGATGTGTTCAACAGCGGCGAGTTGCCCCCATTGATTACATCCGTCTACGCTCCTAATCTTGCCGGCAACACCACCTACTATGTTCAGCTTTGGACTAGGATCAACGGCGCTTGGGCCCATACGAGTAGTTCTTTTTCAACCGGAATCGGACCTTCACAGCTGATCTATCCAGCCAACGGTCAAGCCCCGGTAGATTACCTTGTTCCGTTCACTTGGATACCTGTTCCGCAGGCGCTCTCTTATCGATTAACTATTGGGACTACTTTTGGCGGGTCGGATGTTTTTGATTCGGGACCGGTCCAAACTACGGGCGTCATGGTGACAGGCGTTCAGCCAAATACGCCTTACTACGCCCGCCTTTACACCAACTTTCCTGCCGGGGGCCTTTTCTCCGACTCCACCTTCACCAGCGGACTTGAAGTCGCGCACCTGTCTGACCCCGCCAATGGCGTAACGGGGGTCAATCCGGAGAACCAGTTTATGTGGACGGCGGTTCCCGGGGCGGTGGAATATTCGCTTTATGTCGGCACCTCACCGGGCTCGTCGAACGTGTTCCAGTCAGTCGCATCACCATCCACCAACCTGGCAGTGCCGAATCTGACCACCGGCACGCTGTACTATGCCCGGCTTTGGACTCATGTCAACGGTCAGTGGGTCTCGGTCGACAGCACGTTTACCACCTGGGGAGCGGCTACGCTTGCGTATCCCACAAACGCGGCGACCGGAGTAGATCTGTTTCAGCCTTTCTCCTGGGCTGCCGCCCTGGGAGCCAGCTCTTATACGCTCACGATTGGCTCGGCGCTCGGAGGAGCCGATATCTTTAACTCCGGACCGATCGGCACAACGAATGTGGCCGTTACTGGATTGCAGCCAAACCAAACTTACTACGCGCGCCTGATTACACAAACGGCCTCAGGGGCGACGTATTCGGATTCCAGTTTCACCACCGGAACTGGGAATGCGCACCTGACTAATCCGGCGAACGGAGCCATCAACGTGGATCCCGGCACGACCTTCACCTGGAACCCCGTCCCGTCCGCTGTCGGTTACGTTCTCTATATTGGCACTTCGGTGGGTGCGTTGGATGTGTTTCAGAGTGTCGAATCCACGTCCACGAGCACGGCCGTGCCGGGTCTCTTGGCAGGCGGTCTCTACTACGCCCGTTTGTGGACCCACGCCGCTTCGTGGACCTACGTTGACTCGATCTTTTACACCGGCTATGGAATTGCCCATCTCACGAGTCCCCTCGACGGCGCGACCAACGTGGACCCGAACGCTTCATTTACGTGGACCGCTCCGCCGAACGCGACGTCCTACCAGCTCTCCGTTGGCACGTCTGCAGGCGCGGGCGACGTTTTCACCAGCGGAACTTTGACCACGAATACCGTACAGGTGACCGGTCTTCAGCAGGGCAACATTTACTACGCTCGCTTGACCACGGTCAACCCGTCCGGATCAGCTTTCGCCGACACGAGATTTACCACTGGCGGAGCGGGACTCGCGACTTTGATCTCCCCAGCGTTCGGAGCTACCGGCGTGGATCCATTTGCGCCCTTCACGTGGAACGCGGCTCCAGGCGCTCAGCTCTATTACCTGTACGTCGGAACATCTGCGGGTGCCACCGATGTGTTGAACTCGGGCGAACTGCAGCCGAGTGTCACCTCGCTCGTTGTTCCTGGTTTGGTCGGAAACACCACTTACTATGTATCGCTGTGGACCAAATTAAACGATATTTGGGGGTCCGTCTCCGGGACCGTCACGACCGCGGCGCAAGCGGCAATGGATCCTGTTGAATTGCGCAATATGGTGCTAGCCACCACAGCGGCGGTCCGCGGAATGACGGTTGGCGTTTCGAACACTCCGCAAACCGGTACGCCCCTTGCGCAGGTGGTCGCTGCCGACGAGAAAACGATTGCGTTTTGTGGGGAGTATGCCAAGACGCTTGCTCAGCAGCTGACCACTCAAAGGATTACTGCGCGCGTCCGGAACTCGACATTCGATGGTACCGGGCTTGAAGTGCACACCACAGTCGAATACCTCGATACTGGGCTGAACTCATGGGTTGTAGCGGATGCTAATTTCGGTTTCGTTCTCTGGAATCCCTCCGCAGCGCAGGGTCTCAGCATGGAGCAATTCTCCGCTTTGATTGCGAGTAGCAGTTGGTCGACAATTCAAACTTATCTGCAATGGGCGACGCCGAGTCAAGCACCCAACCCGCAGATCTATGGAAAGAGTAATTACATTGACCCGGTGCTGTTCTACTTGAATCCGTATACCGTCGGCTCGGATACGGCGCCTTCGACCCTCGCAAACAATCCTGCCCCGTTCTTGACGGCTCGCTCCGGCAGCGACTTGGGAACTCCGGGGAACTGGATTTTCTCCGTCCCGAACACATCGGAGCAAGTGACCGTGGTCGATCCTGTGAGTGGCACTCTGACGCTCACTCCGTTCCAGAGTGGGTTCGTGAACGCGCAGTTCTTGCACAACGGTTGGTCAACGCCATCTCCGCCGTCGGGGCTTAACTCCCTCACCGCCAACCGGTATGTGTTTTGACCGGATCTGCCGGCCAGGGAAATTCGTGAATCTTCGACATCGCTCTCTTTTTCTTCCCAGCTTGTTGATCGCGCTGGCCGGAATGGCTAGCCTCCTTCCGGCAAGTGCGACTACGGCACAGCTCATTTCGCCTCAAATGGGAGCACGCGGTGTGGATCCGTTTGCACCTTTCTCCTGGACTTCAATTGCAGGTGCGCGATGCTATTACCTGCAGGTCGGCAACTCGGCGGGCGGAAGCGATGTGCTCGATACGGGTGAACTAGCGCCGAATGTCACTTCGCTGCTTGTTACAGGGTTGCTTGCCGGTCATGGCTACTACGTCACGCTCTGGACCGAAGTGAACGGAGTTTGGACGTCGAGCAAGGGCCAAATTGAGACCGCGTCAGAGCCGATCATGGATCCCACTCAGTTGCGAAACACGGTGTTGTCCACAACACGCGCGGTTCGCGGAATGACTGTCGGCGTTTCGAACACTCCGGTTTCAAACACCCCGCTCGCTCAGATGGTAGCGGCCGACGGGCACACGGCCGCCTTCTGCTCCGACTACGCAAGGACGCTCGCACAGCAGTTGACCCAGCAACGGATTACGGCGCGGGTCCGCAATATGACGTTCGACGGAACGAGTCTCGAGGCGCATACCACGGTGGAATACTGGGACACCACCTTAAACGCCTGGATTATCGCTGATGCCACGTTTGGTGTTGTGTTTTGGAATCCATCCATCGCGCAAGGATTGAGCATGGGACAACTTTCACAAGCCGTCGGACGCGCGAACTGGTCCACAATCCCCAGTTATCTTGAATTCGCGACACCGAGCCAAGCGCCCAATCCCCAAGTCTATGAGACAAACTATTACATGGATCCGATTCTTCTCTATTTGAATCCCGTGCCGATCGGCTCCTCCGGACCTGTTTTCCCTTTGGCGTATAACCCGTTGGCTTTTGTCACTGTGCATCCCACCAGCGATATCGGGAGAGCAGGGAACTGGGCGTTCTACCTTTCGAGCACCGGACCATCCATAACGATTACCGATCCCATTAGAGGAACATTGACATTCACTCCGGCCCCCAGCGGGTTTACCAACCTCACTCACCTGAATAGCGGTTGGACGATCCCGTCGCCCCCAGCCGGTTTGAAAATCGTTACGCCGAACCACTATATCTTCTGATTCTGCGAACGGGAACGAACGCTAGTACTCGCTAAAAGGGATTCACATCCTGCCAAATTGAAACTTTCTCGCTGTAAGTTTTGGTTGAAAGCACTTATTCCCAAGTTACAATCGAGCCGATCAGGACCATGGAATCCCGTACGCCTCACCGCGCCTCACGCACTTGCTTCGCCTTTCGATTAGCGGTTGTTGCTGGAATGGCAGCGTCGCTCCCGGCGTATGCGTCTTCGCTTGCGACTTTAATTGCACCCGCTAATGGAGCCACGAACGTCGCTCCGACGGCTCCCTTTTCATGGACCGCAGTCGCTGGAGCGCAAGCGTACTACGTGTATGTCGGCTCGACTGTAGGGTTAAAGGACGTCTTCGATTCACACGCGCTCTCACCAACGGTGACCACATTGACGGTCACCGGGCTGCATCCCCTTACCAGTTATTACGTCCGGCTTTGGACTCAAAGTGCTCCTGGTTGGGCTAGCGTCGATACCTCGTTTTCTACGGGCGTTGGTCCGGCGCAATTCACCTACCCTTTAAATAATCAGAAACAAGTTGACTGGTTCACTCCGTTTACCTGGTCGGCGGTTGCGCAGGCGCAATCGTATCGGTTGGACATCGGAAGTGCACCGGGTGGCGCGGATGTCTTTTCCACGGGCCCTATCTCCCTCACGAGCGCGCTTGTTTCCGGTCTCGCGGCACAAACTCAATACTATGCCCGGCTCACGAGCGTGATCGCCGGACAGCCGATGTCGGTCGACACGGTTTTCACGACCGGCACGGGTTTGGCGCACCTCGCCTACCCGGTGAACGGAGCCACCAATGTCAACCCGGGCGCGATATTCAGTTGGAACGCTGTTCCCGGAGCACAGTCCTATATCTTGTATGTTGGGACGATGCCAGGAGCAGCCAATATCTTCAAATCTGTATCATCATTGAACACTAGCATCCTGGTCCCCAACCTCGCCACAGGCACCCTCTATTACGCACGGCTTTGGACCCAAGTGGCGAATTCCTGGCCGTACGTAGATACGACCTTTACGACGTCTGCGGGTGCTATACTCACTTATCCGGTAAACGGGGCCACCAATGTCGATCCGTTTCAACCGTTCTCATGGAACGGCGTTGCTGGAGCAACTTCTTACACGCTGAACGTAGGGACCACGCTGGGTGGGTCCGACACCTTCACTTCTGGGCCGATCACAACCACTGGAGTTTCCGTAGCAGGGCTCCTACCGAATCAGTTATACTTTGCGCGTCTTCTCACTCAAACAGGAGGCGGGCCGGCAAGCACCGACGCCAGCTTTACCACCGGTTATGGAATGGCGCACTTACTCGTTCCGTCCAACGGGGCGACTAATGTTGACCCAGGCGCGGCGTTTGTCTGGAATGCGGTTTCAACTGCCCAAGCGTATACGCTTTACCTCGGAACATCATTAGGCGCATCGAACGTATTTCAGAGCGGAGAAACACTCAATACGAGTCTTACCGTCACGAAGCTTACGGCACAAACGCCGTATTTCGCGCGCCTTTGGACGAAGCTATCGGGCCGTTGGACGTATCTAGACACCACATTCACCACTGGTATCGGGATCGCCCATTTAATGTCGCCGGCCAACGGTTCGACCAATGTTGATCCGTACGGCTCGTTCACTTGGACGAGTGTTTCCAATGCCGTCTCGTATCAACTGATAGTTGGTTCGACCCTGGGTGCGAGCGACATTTGGATGAGCCCGAATGTGACCGCAACCAACTTAACCGTACCGAATCTGCTGCAGAACACGACCTACTATGCCCGTCTGACCACTGTGGGGCCGTCCGGCTCCTCCTTTGCTGACACCACCTTCACCACGGGAATTGGGATGGCGCACCTCATTTCTCCGCAGTTCGGGGCAACCGGAGCAGATCCCTACGCTCCCTTCACGTGGAATGCCGTTCCGGGCGCGCGATATTATTACCTTTACGTCGGAAGCTCGCCGGGTGCGAGTGATGTGTTCAATACTGGTCAAATACCGCCCACCGTGACCTCGAAAATCATCACTGGGTTATTTGGTGGCCGCACCTACTATCTCAAACTTTGGACCAACGTCAACGGCGTGTGGGTCTCGAACTCCGGAACAATTGTTACCGCAGTCCAGCCGGTCATGGATCCAGCGCAACTGCTGAATACCGTTCTATCAACCACCGCTGCTGTTCGCGGCATGACCGTCGGTGTGACGAGCACGCCCGTTCCGGGAACTCCGCTCGCGCAGTCCGTGGCGGAGGATGGGCAAGTCACTGCCTTCTGTTCGCAATTCGCCCGCACTCTTGCCCAGCAGCTGACCGGGCTACGCATCACAGCACGCGTACGCAACATGACCTTCGATGGAACGAGCCTTGAGGCCCACACGACAGCCGAGTACTGGGACACCGGCTCCAATGCATGGGTCATCGCAGACGCCACGTTCGGATTTTTGTTCTGGAATTCGTCGCTTGGCCAAGGCCTCGATATGACAGCTCTTTCCTCGCTGGTCTCGAGCGCGAGCTGGCCTGCGATTGCGACATACCTCGATTATGCAATCCCGAGCCAGGCGCCCAACGCGCGGATCTACGGAACGAACTATTATATGGATCCGATCCTTCTCTATCTGAACCCTGTACCTCTTGGCGCGACTGGTCCGGTGTTCCCCCTCGCTTACGATCCAGCCCCCTTTGTCACCAACCATTCGACGCGCGATATCGGAACGGCTGGTAACTGGATCTTCATGCTTCCGGGGCCCTCACAGCAGGTGACAGTAGTCGACCGCGGAAAGGGTACATTGACGTTCACGTCCGCCCAGAGTAATTACACCAGTTCCGTGAACCTGAATACTGGATGGACGATTCCATCTCCGCCGGCGGGGCTGCAGACGGTGACCTCAAATCGATATCTGTTCTGATGCTTGCCGCTTTAACACTTAGCGGAAATGTAGTAGATTAGAAGAACCTTAGCCATCTGTATGTGAGCAAGAGTCGGCTCGCGAGATCGAGATTGCGCTCTGAAGAATTGTCGGATGAACCGTCTAATCCTTTCGTTCGGATTTCCCGTTAGCCGCCTTCTCGTAATCGTGTTTTTCACGTTCGGTTTTCAAACGGGATCGTTGCGTGCCGGCGCACTCGCGACGATGATTTCTCCAGCTAACGGTGTAACAAACGTTGTCACCACCGCGCCATTTTCTTGGAATACCGCTGCTGGGGCGCAAGCGTACTACATCTATGTCGGGTCGGCAACCGGATTAAAAAATGTCTTCGACTCGGGTGCGCTTTCGCCGACCGTCACGAGCTTAAGCGTGCCTGGTTTGCACCCGAACACAAACTACTGCATTCGACTTTGGACCGAGAACAATGATATCTGGGCGAGTGTCGATAGCTCGTTCACGACCGGACTGGGACCTTCACAGCTAACCTTTCCCTTCAACAATCAAACCCAGGTGGATTTCTTTGCGCCGTTTACCTGGTTCGCGGTCGCTCAGGCGCAATCCTACCAGCTCGACATTGGGAGCTCGCCGGGCGATCGAGATGTTTTCTTCACAGGTGCGACCTCCCAAACCAGCGCCGCCGTCACAGTGCTTACGTCAAATACCCGTTATTACGCGCGCTTGACGACAACAGCAAATGGTAACACCTTCCACGTCGACTCGGTGTTTACCACCGGCACAGGCTTGGCGCATCTGAAACAGCCGTCAAACGGCGCAACCAACGTGGATCCGGGAACGACCTTTACCTGGAATGCCGTTCCTGGCGCAAAATCCTATATCCTATACGTCGGTACCAGCCTAGGAGCCCCGAATGTATTCCAGTCCGTCTCATCGTTGAACACCAGCATCCTTGTACCAAACCTTTTGTCCGGCACGCTCTACTACGCACGGCTTTGGACAGAGATGGCGAATGCTTGGCAGCATGTCGACACAACGTTCACCACCGCGGCGGGTGCGGTTCTGACATACCCTTCAAACGGTGCAACCAATGTGGATCCGTTTCTAATGTTTTCGTGGAATAGTGTTGCCGGCGCCACTTCTTACACACTGAACGTGGGCACCGCAGCGGGCGGGTCGGATGTTTTTACTTCGGGGCCAATTACAAAAACGGCTATTTCGGTTACGGGACTCCAACCGAACAAGCTATACTTTGCGCGTCTCTTCACTCAAACGGGAAGCGGAAACGCTAGCACGGATGCGAGCTTCACCATGGGCTACGGGATGGCGCATCTGATGGTTCCGCAAAACGGGGCAGCCAATGTTGACCCAGCTGCTGCTTTTGTTTGGAACGCGGTTCCAACCGCCCAAGCCTACACGCTGTATTTGGGAACAACGTTGGGGGCGTCCGACGTTGTTCAAAGCGGTGAAACGCTGAACACCACACTGACTGTCTCAAAGCTTGCCGCTCGAACACTCTATTTTGCACGGCTCTGGACAAAGCTTGCGAATCAGTGGACATATCTGGACAGTAGCTTTACGACAGGTCTTTTGGCCGCTCACTTGACCTCACCGGTAGACAGTGCAACAAAAGTTGATCCCTACGCCTCTTTCACTTGGACGAGTGTTCCAGGCGTTGTGTCGTATCAACTGACCATTGGTTCCGCCCCGGGTGCGAGCGACATCTGGGTGAGCCCTAATGTAACCACAACCAGCCTAACTGTCCCAGGTCTCCTGCAAAACACTGCCTACTATGCCCGTCTCACTACTGTTACGGTGCCCGGCTCTACCTTCGTGAATACCAAGTTCACGACGGGAATCGGTATGGCCCATCTCATCACCCCGCAATTCGGGTCAACCAATGTAGACCCGTCTGTGCCATTTACTTGGAATGCCGTTCCGGGCGCGCAATACTACTATCTCTACATCGGAACTTCTCCCGGAGCGAAAGACGTTGTGAATACGGGTCAGATGCCACCTACAGTGACGTCGAGAGCGGTGACTGGACTATTCGGCGGCCGCACTTACTACATCACGATGTACACAGAAGTAAATGACGTGTGGGTTTCGAATGCCGGAACAATTGTGACCGCGACTCAGTCCGTCCTGGATCACGCTCACCTGCTCAGCGCCGTTCTGGCGGCCACCGCCGCCGTTCGCGGAATGACCGTCGGAGTAACCAGCACCGCTATTGCGGGAACTCCGCTCGCTCAGGCCGTGGCGGAGGATGGGCGAGCGACCGCATTCTGTTCCGATTTTGCCCGCGTGCTTGCACAGGAGCTGACCGGGCAGGGAATCACATCGCGCGTGCGCAACATGACCTTTGATGGAACAAAGGTCGAGGCCCATACGACAGCCGAGTTTTGGGACACGACCCTGAACGTCTGGATCATTGCGGATGCGACCTTCGGAATCGTATTCTGGAATCCCTCGCTCAACCAAGGCCTCGATATGGATGGGCTTTCCTCGCTTGTCTCGAGCGGGAGCTGGACAACGATCGCGACTTATTTCGATTACGCAACCCCGAGTCAGGCGCCCAACCCGCAGATTTACGGAACCAATTACTACATGGATCCGATTCTGCTTTATCTGAATCCCGTGCCGCTTGGCGTGGCTGGCCCGGTATTTCCTCTCGAGCATGATCCCACTCCTTTCCTCACAAGTCATTCGACAAGCGATATCGGCACTGCCGGCAACTGGATTTTCATGCTTCCGGGCGCTTCGCAACCGGTGACGGTAGTCGATCCCCGAAAAGGAACATTGACGATGACTTCCGCCCCGAGCAACTATACCGGCTCCGTGAACCTGAACTCCGGATGGACCATTCCGTCTCCGCCAGCGGGCTTGAAACTATTTAGTTCCAATCATTATCTGTTCTAGTTCACTGGAGCGAATTTATATTTGTTGACCTTCCATGCGACGTCTCAATTTATCCTTCAAATACCCATTTTGCCAAGTCGCTCTCTCCGCGATTCTCATCCTCGGCTTTGAAACGGCGCCGCTGCATGCCGACCCGCTCGCAACCATGATTTCTCCTGGGAACGGAGCGACGAACGTTTTTCCCACGGCCCCGTTTTCCTGGACCACCGCCGCTGGAGCGCAATCCTACTATGTGTATGTCGGTTCGGCAGTCGGACTCAAAGACGTCTTCGACTCAAGCGCACTTTCGCCGGCCGTGACCAGTCTGGCCGTGCCGCGGTTACATCCGAATACGAATTACTGGATTCGACTCTGGACCAAGCGCAATGATGTTTGGGCTAGTGTGGACAGCTCCTTTGCTTCCGGTGCCGGACCATCGCAATTGACTTTTCCTATCAACAACCAGACTCAAGTCGATTCCTCTCTCCCGTTTACCTGGTTTGCTGTCTCGCAAGCGCAGTCGTATCAGCTTGATCTTGGAACCGCCCCGGGGCGCACCGACATTTTCTCGACGGGTGCCACTTCGCAGACGAGCGCTCAAGTTTCCGGAGTGATGGCCAACACCATGTACTTTGCACGGCTTACGACGAAGGTTGGGGGGAACGCTTACTTCGTGGACACCAGCTTCGCTACTGGCGCCGGGCTGGCGCACCTGGGCGGAGGTCGCGAACGCCTACGTCAACATCGGCATCGACCACATCCTGCTGGGTGGTCAGGCTCGCTTGTGGCTGATCCCCGACAGCCTGCGTGTGCTCGTTTACCGAGAGACGGACCGGTCACTTCGGGATCGCTTGTCGGACCACTGCCCGCTGTCTGTTCGCCTGCGGCTCCCGGACGACTTGCCCCCGGTTGAGAGCTCTCATAGCGTTCCTGACCGCCGCGAGGAGGCAGATCCATGACGAAGATACTGGTCATTCATGGTGCGGGCATGAATATGCGGGGCAAGGTGCAGACCGAAATCTTCGGTAAGATGACCTTGCCTGAGTATGACGAACA
>JAVHMZ010519984.1:0-15455 GCA_034782995.1 Amazona versicolor
TAACACCCAGGGTTGCGTGATCGAGCGCTTGATCTCGTCTACAATCTTCCCGGCGACTCTTCCATCGCGGTATTCGTCAAGGTATCTCACGGCCGTGTTCCTCCTCGCCGTCCCCCAGTTCGGCTAACTGATCCATTTCGGAAAGATACTGGTAAGTGCGCGCAGCTTCTTCTTCATCCACCTTACTGATGGCGAAACCCACGTGGACCAGCACGTACTCGCCCACGCGGGCCTCCGGCACATAGGAAAGGCAAGCCTCCCGCGTGATGCCGCCGAACTCCACCTTGGCCATGGGTACGCCCAGGTGATCGTGAAGCGCGCTGATTCTACCGGGGATCGCGAGACACATAGTTTTCAGTCCGTTCCAGGTAAGCCGCGCCGATGGCCGCCTGGCCAAGAGAAATACCGCCGTCGTTGGACGGAACCTTCGAATGAAGAAAGACTTCGAGGCCCGCGGCGCGAAGGAGCGATACGGAAGCTTCGAGAAGCGTCCAATTCTGAAACACGCCTCCGCTGAGACATACCCGCTTGACGCCGGTCTCCTCCCGGATGTTGCCGCAAACCGATTCAATCATATGCGCTAGCGAATCGTGAAAGCAACGTGCGACCACCGCGGGAGGGCGGCCGGACGCGATAGCGCTGACGATCTCGCGAAGGAGCGGGCGGGTGTCGAGCGTCCAGGGAGTGGTCTCACGATTCAGCGGAATGGCATAGCGATGGCCGCTCTCGGCTGTGGCCGCCGCGGCTTCCTCCAGCAGCATCGCCGCTTCGCCTTCATAGCTGTTTTCCGCGCCGATGCCGCAGATGTCCGACACGGCATCGAAGAGACGACCGCAGCTTGAGGTTCGGATCGCGGGGCGCGCCAAGGTCCGCACGAAGACGTCCGGGATGCGCGAGAGGCTGGGAAAACCAAGTGCGCGGAAATCCGGTCCGAACGCATCGTGAAGATGCGCCGCGGCCATGCGCCACGGGTCACGAGCAGCGCGATCCCCTCCCGGCAGCGGGATATAGCGGAGATGCGCGAAGCGCCGGTATCCATCGTAGCCGGCCAGGAGAAACTCACCGCCCCAGATCTGGCCGTCGGCGCCCCAACCCGTTCCGTCGAGGACGACTGCGATAACGGGACCTTCCAAGCCGTTCTCGGCCATGCAGCTCGCGGCGTGCGCGTGATGATGCTGCACCGGAAGCTTCGGCTCGCCGCGGGCGAGAGCCCATGCGGTGCTGAGGTAGTCGGGATGCAGGTCATGGACCACCAACCGCGGCGTGGCGCGATATACGGCCAGAAGGTTGCGCAGGGTCTCTTCGAAGAACTGAAGCGTTTCGTAGTTCGCGAGATCGCCGATATGCTGGCTGGGGATTGCATAACGTCCCTTGGTGATGCAGAATGCCGACTTCAGTTCCGCGCCGCACGCCAACACCTCCGGCATCTCGCGCGCCAGCGCAATCGCGTTGGGCGCGTAGCCTCTCGCCCGTCGAAGCATTCTCGGTACACCTCGAAAAACGCGCGCGACCGAATCGTCGACGCGCGTGACGATGCCGCGATCATGGGTGAGAACACAGTCGGACAAAGGCCCAAGGGTTCGTTGCGCCTCGTCGTCATCCGTAACGATCGGCTCCTCGCTCACGTTGCCGCTCGTCATAACGAGGCATTCGGGCGAGCTCTCGAACAGGAGGTGATGCAGCGGCGTGTAGGGAAACATGACGCCTAGATGGCGCAGACCGGGAGCGACGGCCGGGCTGATTGGGGAATCTTCTCGTAAGCGCAGTAATACGATGGGCGCGGCAGCGGAAGTGAGAAGATTGCTTGAGGCTCCGTCGAGATGGCAGTGCTTCTCCACCGTGACGGCATCGCGCATCATCACCGCGAATGGCTTTCGGCTACGACGCTTGCGAACTCGAAGCTCTTCGACGGCGCTGCCTAGAAAAGCATCGCAGGCGAGCTGGTAGCCGCCTAGCCCCTTCAAAGCAACGATTCTTCCCGCTTTCAAAAGTCCAGCCACTGCGCCGACGTCGATGGAAACACGCGGGCCGCATACCGGACAGGCAATCGGCTCGGCATGGAACCTCCGGTCGCCCGGATTTTCGTACTCCTCCCGGCATTGCGCGCACATGGCGAACGGGTTCATGGCGGTGTTCACGCGATCGTACGGAATGCGTCGTGTGATGGAGTATCGCGGACCGCAGAGCGTGCAGTTCGTGAACGGGTATCCGAAGCGGCGGTCGCGCGGATTTCGCATTTCCTCCACGCACGCGGGGCAGGTTGCCAGGTCGGGCGCAACCAGCGTGAACTCCGACGTGCCGGCACGGCTTCCGAATATCTGAAAGCCCACATGATCGGAGCTGCCTGCGATCGCTTCCCATGCGCAATGCTCGATGCGGGCCGCTGCCGGAGCCCCGGATCGAATGGCTTCGAGGAATCTTCCCACGTGCTCTGCGCCGGTACATTCGGCCTCGATGAGGACGCCGCCGCCGGTATTGAAAACGGCTCCCGTAATTTCGAATCGATCGGCGACGCGTTTCACAAACGGCCGGAATCCAACGCCCTGCACAAGGCCTTGCAAGTGGATGCGGTAACGCGTGATGCTTCCAGTTTAGACAGTGACTTATTGTCAAAACTGATATCCTGATCGAGGTACAACCCGTTAGAGTCTACGCCGGAGGTCCTAACGATCAAACCACGAGATATACTATGCCTACATTTACAACAAAAGACGGCACGCAAATTTATTACAAAGATTGGGGGAAAGGGCAGCCGCTTGTATTCAGCCACGGTTGGCCCTTGACTGCGGACGCCTGGGAAGACCAGATGATTTTCCTCGCTACGCGCGGATACCGCTGCATCGCCCATGATCGCAGAGGCCATGGACGCTCCGCACAACCATGGGACGGCAACGACATGGACACGTATGCCGACGATCTTGCCGAACTCGTCGCTACGCTCGACCTTCACGATGCCGTCCACATCGGTCATTCCACCGGGGGCGGTGAAGTCGCCCGTTACATCGGCCGTCATGGAACGAACCGCGTCGCCAAGGCAGTGCTGATCAGCGCCGTCCCCCCGCTAATGCTAAAAACGGACGAGAATCCGGGCGGGTTGCCGATGGCTGCTTTCGATAGCCTCCGCGCCAGCATCATCACCGATCGAGCCCAATTTTTCAGGGACCTCAGCCTCCCCTTTTACGGGTTCAATCGTCCTGGCGTCGAAATCTCTCAGGGACTGCGTGACTTCTTCTGGTTACAGGGTATGCTAGCCGGTCACAAAGCTGTCTACGACTGCGTCAAGGCTTTCTCTGAGACCGATCTCACCGAGGACCTAAAGAGGTTCGACGTTCCCACACTGATTCTTCACGGCGACGATGATCAAATCGTGCCGATTGGAGCCTCAGCGCTACTGTCTTCAAAAATTGTGAAAGGTTCCATGCTTAAGGTCTTTCCCGGCGCTCCCCATGGAATGCCCTCGATCTTGAAAAACCAGATCAACCACGAACTTATCACGTTCATCGGCCATGACAGCGCGGCGGCGGCCTGACAGATAAATTGTGGATTTTAAGACGAAACATCGGGGAATCCGACAGAGTCTGCGGGGCGACTAGCACTCGCCCCACGTAGCTCTCGGCACAATCTCACAAATCAGAAAAGAAGTAGAGAAAATGGCCCAAAAACTTGAAGGGAAGGTTGCAGTGATTACCGGCGGGAGCAGTGGAATAGGACTCGCGACGGCAAAGCAGTTCGTTAATGAGGGGGCCACTATTTTCATCACAGGCCGCCGTCAGGAAGAACTGGATAGAGCGGTAAGCGAGATCGGCCGCAATGTAACCGGCGTGCAAAGCGATGTGTCGAAATCCGCGGACATAGACAAGCTCTACGCGGCCGTAAGAGAGCACGGGGACAAGATCGACATCGTCTTTGCGAATGCCGGCACCGGGGAGTTTGCAGCTCTTGGCCAAGTCACGGAAGAGCATTTCGATAAGCAATTTGATGTGAACGTCAAAGGATTACTGTTCACGGTGCAAAAGGCGTTGCCGTTTATGCACAGAGGTGGATCCGTGATTTTGAATGCGTCCATTGTTTCGATTACCGGAAGTCCGGCGTTCAGCGTTTATAGCGCGACCAAGGCGGCCGTTCGTTCCTTTGCGCGTACCTGGTGCGTAGATCTGAAAGCAGAAGGGATCCGTGTGAACGCGATTAGCCCGGGCGTGGTTCCGACCCCTGGGTACAACACTTCGCTCGGAATGACCAACGAGCAAGTCGATCAGTTCGTCCAGAGTTCGATCAGCAACATACCCCTAGGCCGACCAGGGAGCACCCACGAGATTGCCAAAGCAGTCGTGTTTCTTGCTTCCGACGACAGCAGCTATGTGAACGGTATCGAGCTATTTGTCGATGGCGGTTTAGCTCAGATCTAGCCTAGAGGCCCGATCCAGAAACTTTACCCTGAAATGACAATGATGAAAAAAACACTGGCGCTCGCGAGTCCTGTTCTGATTATCCTTGGCTGCGCATTCGTTGCGCAGGGCGCTGATAACACCGAATTCTTCGAAACCAGGGTCCGTCCCGTATTGGTGACCCGTTGTGGGTCTTGCCACGGTGAAAAAGTTCAGCTTGCCGGCAAACAGTTTACCTCGCGCGAAGGCATGCACGTCTCGGGCGCTGTGATTCCCGGAGACCCATCCGCCAGTTCGCTCATTCAGGCAGTGCAGTACCAGGGCAAGATCAAAATGCCGCCCACGGGCAAACTGCCCGATGCCGAGATCAGCAATCTCGTCCGGTGGGTGAGCGAAGGAGCAGATTGGCCCGAAACAACGGCAAAGACTGCCATTCCAACGCAAGGCTATTGGGCGTTCCAACCTGTCAAGAAGCCTTCCGCGCCGGCAGTTCGGAATCGCGACTGGCCGCGATCGGATATCGACCGCTTTATTCTGGCCAAACTGGAAGCGAAGAATCTGCATCCCGTGCGCGATGCCGATCGGTACACCTTACTTCGGCGCGCCACCGTGGATCTAACGGGTCTCTTGCCCACACCCGCTGAGATCGACGCGTTTATCGGCGACGCTTCCGGCGACGCATTCTCGAAGGTCGTCGATCGTTTGTTGGCCTCCCCTGCTTTTGGCGACCGGTGGGGGCGTCATTGGCTGGACGTCACCTACTACGCCGACACGACCGGCGTGGGGAGGCGCATCCCGCAGCCGGAAGCTTGGCGGTATCGGGACTACGTGATCCGGTCGTTCAACGAAGACAAGCCATACAACCAATTTGTCCGCGAGCAAATCGCGGGGCCTTCGAAAGACCCGGCGGACGACAATCACGGTGGAACGGCTCATCAGGACAACGCGGCCGCTACCGGCTTTCTGGTCATCGGACCCTGGTCGTGGGGCGCTTACGACAAGGCTCAGACTCGCCTTGACACCGCCGACCTGCAGGTCGATCTGGTAGGCCGCACCTTTCTCGGTCTCACATTAGGCTGCGCCCGCTGTCACGACCACAAATTCGATCCGATACCGAACAAGGAGTATTACGGTCTGATCGGCATGTTTCTGAGCACCAAAACAATCGGCCATGGCGATGCGGGTCTCAATACGGTGCGGTTGCCGGAGACCACGGCTAGCGTTAAGCGATATGCCGAACAGTTGGAAGACTATGACAGCCGAGTCAGCGAAGCCGAAGCCGCCGACAAAGTCAACCAACAAGCCGTCAAGGACATCCAGACACGAATTCAGGAGTTGAAAGCCAAGCCGCCGAGCGAGTCAAGCGAGGTGGACATCAAGGCTGCGGAGGCGGAGTTGGCCTCCGTGCGGAAAAAGATCAGCTACGCAGCGGATAAGCAGATCCTGGCCTACACAAAGTACATGCGTCCGGTCATGCCGCAGGTTTATGCGGCCGAAGACATGCCCTACCCCGAAGACGCCCGGATCGCCGTGCACGGGGATGCGCATCAGCTTGGGGAGTTCGCTCCTCGAGGCTTTCTGAAAGCGGTCGCTTATGGCCCCATGGCGGAGATTGCGCCTCAATCCAGCGGACGCCGGGAATTAGGAGACTGGATCGCCAGCGACAAGAATCCGCTCACGGCCCGGGTATACGTCAACCGGATCTGGCACCATCTCTTCGGCGACGGCATCGTGGCCACGACCGAGAACTTTGGCGCGCGTGGGGAAGCTCCTACTCACCCCGAGCTATTGGATTACCTGGCCGCGCGTTTCGTGGAGAATGGCTGGTCCACCAAGAAGCTGATTCGGGAAATCGTGCTGAGTCGCGTCTACCAGATCTCGAGCACAACCGATGCCCAGGCCAACGAGGTCGATGCGGACAACCGCCTTCTTTGGCGTGCCAACCGGAGGAGGCTCGAGGTGGAGACCATCCGGGACGCCATCCTGCAGGTCGCGGGCAATCTCGATCCGGGACGGGGCGGGCCGTCGCTCCCGCTCACCGCGCCTAATGTGCATACGATCGCTCCTTTCTTCCTGGAGGACGAAGCCGTAATTGAGGACAAGGTGAAGTACCGGCGAACTGTCTACCAGCCCATCATGCGCAATAGCCAGATGGAGGGCATCGATATCTTGAACCTGTTCGATTTCAAAGATCCGGATCAGGTAGTAGGAACGCGGATTCCCACCGTGGTGCCTGTGCAGACGCTCTACTTGATGAACTCGCCGTTTATCAAGGAGGAGTCGGGCCGCTTGGCAGATCGGCTCCTCGCGGACAAGAACCTGGACGATGCGGGAAGAGTTTCTGAAATCATCGAACTGGCGCTAAGCCGGCCTGCAACGGATCGCGACCGGCAACAGGCGCAAGCGTTCATTTCTAACTTCGAAAGCGGTTTGCAAAAGGCTCATTCCGAGCCGTCCGATCCGGTTCGGGAAACGTGGGCCCGGTACTGCCACGCTATCCTGGTATCGAGCGAGATGCTGTACAGGAGGTAGAGATGATCGACAGATTGCTGGACCGCACCCCTGCCGGCCGCCGTGGATTCCTGAGAGCGCTGGGCGGCGGCTTTGGCTCTCTCGCACTGGCCGCGATGGCGTCCCAAGAAGCCGCGCGTGCAGCATCGGCCGATCCGTTGGCTCCCAAAAAGCCGCATTTCGCGCCGAAAGCCAAGCGCGTCATCTTGCTTTGGATGCAAGGCGGTCCCTCCCAAATGGACCTCTTCGATTACAAACCACGCCTGAAAGCCGAGGCGGGAAATGCCGTCCCCTTCGCGGTCAATGCCAGCACCATCCGTTCTCCCAAGAATGCCCGATTGCTGCCGGGCGTCTCCGAGTTCAAGCAAAAGGGCGACTGCGGTATGTGGGTGTCCGACCTGATGCCTCATATCGGGGCGAAGGCGGATCAACTGACCTGGTTGCGAGCCATGACAACCGACAGCGCCATCCATGCTGGGGCCATTCGCATTTTCCAGACAGGCTCGCTTCAATTCGTCCGGCCGTCGATGGGCTCGTGGGTTGTGTACGGGCTCGGGACGGAAAATCAGAACTTGCCGGGGTTCGTCGTGATCAGTCCTGTGCTGTACGGCGACGATGGCAGCCCCCTGCATTACTCGAACGTTTTCTTGCCCGCCGTTTATCAAGGCACCCGCATCGGCAACTCCCACATCCCGGTGAAAGATTCGAAGATCGGATACCTGGGTGATTCCAGCCTTCCCTCCGAGCTCCAGCGGCAACATTTGGACTTGATTCAGGCACGCAACAAGATGGACATGGCGGATGTTGGGGAAGACCGGAATATCGAGGGACTCATCCAGTCTTACGAGCTGGCCTTCCGCATGCAAATTGCGGCCCCGGACGTGTTTGACCTCACCAAAGAGTCGCAGGCGACGCAGGACCTCTACGGAATCGGCGACGAGGCGACCGACAATTTCGGCCGCAAATGCCTACTGGCGAGACGCCTCGCCGAGGCCGGTGTTCGATACATCCAGGTGACGGATGGCGGGTGGGATCACCACGATAAAATCAAATTGAATTTAGGAAAAAGCGCGAAAGGAATCGACAAGCCGGTAGCCGGCTTGTTGACCGATCTGAAAGCGCGAGGGCTTTTGGACGACACCCTCGTCATCTGGACAGGCGAATTCGGGCGGACTCCCTTCGAGCAAGGCGGCACTGCAATGGAAACCGCGGGTCGTGACCACAACCCCTATTGCTGGACCAATTTCTTGGCGGGCGCTGGGCTAAAGAAAGGCGCCATCCTCGGCGAGACGGATGAGTACGCATGGAAGGGTCTCGACGGCCAGGTGCACGTGCACGATCTGCACGCGACTATCCTGCACTTGTTGGGTCTAAATCACGAGAAGCTAACTTATCGATATAGCGGCCGCGATTTCCGCCTGACGGATGTATACGGCAAGCTCGTAAAAGAAATCCTGGCCTGAGCGCTTTCGCTCCGGCCCAGCCGCTCAAAAGGGCAATGATGTTCCGGCTAGGATGTGGTTTATTTCTGACCCTCTTCCTGCCTGTGTTGACCTCAGCCACTGTCGGACAAGCTTGCGCGACCTGTCATCCCAGAGAAGTAGAACAGTACTCGCGCAGCGGCATGGCTCAGTCGATGACCGCGTCACCGCGATCATCTTCGGGCTCCTTCATCCAGGAATTATCGAAAACCGCGTTTCAGGTCCAATCGATGAACGGCCGCATGACTCAAACGGCGGAACGCGACGGGGTACGAGCGGCATACCCGGTCGAGTATGCCATCGGGTCCGGAAATCATGCTTTCGCTTACGTCATACGGCTCGACGATTATCTATTTCAATCTCCCATCGCCTATTACACGAAAAGGCGCGTGTGGGACATGGCGCCGGGCTATGAACTCGACCGGCGGCCCGATTTTACCCGGCCGGTTACACCCGACTGTCTGCTGTGTCACGCGGGAAGTTCTTTTCCCGCTGGAGGCCTGAGCCGGTATAAGCCTCCCGTAGTCGGGTCGGCCGGGATATCCTGCGATCGCTGCCACGGTCCCTCCGAAGCCCACTTGAGATCGCCATCGCGCTCAACCATCATCAACCCGGCGCGGCTCCCTCCACGCGCCCGGGACAGCGTTTGTGAACAGTGCCATCTCACCGGGGAAGCGCGCGTGGCAAATCCGGGGCTCACCTTCAGCGATTACCGGGTGGGCCAGGATTTGGAATCGGCTTTCTCCGTCTACGTATTTGGGGCATCCCCAGCGGCTGCGGGAGAGCGGTCTTTCAAAGTAGTCAGCCACGCCGAACAGCTTCGGAAGAGTGTCTGTGCGCAGCGGAGCGGGGGCAGCATGTGGTGCGGAACCTGCCACAACCCCCATGAGGTTCCCTCGAACGCGCTAAGTTACTATCGGGACCGCTGCCTCGCCTGCCATGGCCGGCAATTGCTCGCATCGCACCCGAGCGCAATCGGCAACTGCGTCCCGTGTCACATGCCTCAGCGGCTTGCTACGGATGGCGGACACACCGCGTTTACAGATCACCGGATCGCGCGCAGTCAAAAGGCGTCGGTAGAACCGGACAAGTCCCGTTTGGCGGCGTGGGTAGAATCAGCGCCCGCCCTCGCGCAGCGTAACCTCGCGCTCGCATACTTGGCTCTGGGAGAACGGAACGACTCAGCCGAACTCCTCGATGAGGAATACCGGCTGCTCAAAGCCGCTCTGCGGAGTTTCCCGCGCGACCCTGTCGTCGTAAACGGATTCGGAGTGGTGCTGCTCAGGAAAGGCAACAAGATAGAGGCCGCGCGAATGCTGGGCCGCGCGGTCGAGATGCTTCCCTCCTCCGCGCCCTACCACGTTAACCTGGCGACGGTACTGATGGAAACAGGCGACAGCAGCGGTGCTGTCCATCATCTCAACCGGGCTATCGAGCTCGATCCCTCCCTCGAAGTGGCCTACCGCCGGCTGGTAGAAGTGCATGCGCGAGAGCATAAGCCGGACTCAGTCGAGCAGACTTTTTTGCGCTACCTGAAATTTAGGCCTCAGTCGCTCGAAGCGCAAGCAGCGGTCGGTGCGCGCCGCGGAAGATAAAGTGTCAGGACGGCCGAGCGCTGTTTTGTAATGCAAAACACTTTAGGCGCGGCTTCGGCGCTGTACAAGCGCTTCGCACCGCTACTCGCATGACCGCAATGCTCTCGATTGAGCCATAAAATTACGGCTGTCCCAACTCACACCGCGATTTTGCAATGCAAACCATCACAATTCCATTTGCGGAGGTGTTGACTGAGTCGCATTGAAGCGATAGTGTTTTAACTACCTTTGAGAGGGGATCGACTCCATGATTGAGCGCTTAACGAAATTGCTGTGTCTTGTGCTTGCATCTTGCACAATGGCCGTCGCCCAAAGCGAACGTGGGAGCATCCGTGGCACCGTTACAGATCCAAGCGGCTCCGCAATAGGTGGAGTCGATGTGGTCGCCGTCAACGCCGGCACCGGCGTTGAAACGGCTACCGTCACCACTGCGGCGGGAAACTACAATATCCCGCAGCTCCCGCCGGGACTTTATCAGGTTCGGACGCAGCATCCTGGTTTCCGGACACTGCTTCGCGAGAATGTAGTCGTCGAAGTGGGCGCCGTCGTGGCTTTGGACTTGCGCCTGGAGATCGGCAACGTTACCGAAAGCGTAACCGTTACCGCGGCAGCTCCCATCTTGCAAAGTGAAACCAGCGAGGTCAGCACCACCGTCAGCCCGAAGGCTTACAACGATCTTCCTCTCTCATCGTCCGGTGGCCGCGCGCCCCAGAACTTTATGTTTCTCTCGCCCGGAGTCACGCCCGGCGGGACGGGCGGAACGACAAACACATTCGATGCGCACGTGAACGGTAGCCAAACGTTGTCCACCGAGCTGCAGGTCGACGGCGTCTCTACCCAGACCGCCGAGGTGGGCGGAGATCCCCGCAATCTAACCTTTCCTCCCGACGCCATTCAGGAGATGTCTGTTGTCACGAGCACTTACTCCGCGGAGTTTGGGAATTCCGGCGGTGGTGTCGAGCAGTTCGTTGTCAAATCGGGGACGAACGGCTTGCATGGGACTTTGTACGAGTTTCTTCGCAACGACGTATTCGACGCCCGGGGCTTCTTCAACGCGACAACTTCCCCGCATCGAGAGAACGAATATGGATTCTCAGTTGGCGGGCCTGTCATCCTTCCCAAGATTTACAACGGGCGTAACAAGAGCTTCTTCTTCACCAACCTAAACTACTACAAGCTTCGCTCGGGCGCTCAGAATCAGCTCGGCTCGGTCCCGAATCAGGCTTTTCGTAGCGGCGATCTTTCCGGCTTAGTGAACTCGACTGGCCAACAGGTCGTGATTTACGACCCGGCCACCACGGCCCCCGATGGCCAGGGCGGCTTCACGCGCACTCCCTTCCCCAACAACATCATTCCCGCGAACCGCATCAGTAACGCATCTAAGAATATCCTGTCCTATGTGCCCAACCCGACACTTCCGGGCGTGTACAACAACTACGCTAGCTCCAGCAGTGGCAGCATTCAGAATTATCGGGATTGGATCATCAAGGGGGATCAGTACTTCACTTCAGAAAGGCACCTGAGCGGATCGTTGGTCCGAGGGTGGAAGCCGGATAACGGCCCTTATTCGATTCTGCCACATCCGGTGGAGAGCACCCGCGATGGCCAGTTCCCTTCCTGGCTGGCGCGCCTCAACTACGACTGGATACTCAGTCCAACGTTGCTGAATACCGCTCGCATCGGCTTTAACCGGCAGCACCAGCTTCTTGCCGCCGTAGAGACAACCCAAAACTACGGAAACATGCTGGGGATTTCCGGCATTAACAACGGTTTTCCAGCGGTAAGCTGGGGCGCCTTCACTGCCCTGGCTCAGAACCAGGACCGGATCGAGCCGGTTTCGAATACGTTCCTATACGCCGACACGGTTTCATGGACCCAGGGCAAGAACAACTTCAAATTCGGCTTTGAATACCGCCGGCTTCAGCATAACGGCCGCTATCCGAACCGGGATGCGTACTTCAACTTCAGCACCGCCCAGACCGCTTTTCCCAGCGGAGCCCTCCACAGCACTACCGGGAATGAGTTCGCAAGCTTCTTATTAGGCGATGTTAGCTCCGCGACCGAGTATATCAACAACGTCGTCGCCGGCGAACGCCTCAACTACTTGGGCATTTATGCGCTCAACGATTGGAAGGTAACTCCTAAGCTAACGATCAATCTGGGTCTTCGTTGGGACCTGTTTACAAACTTCAGCGAGGTCGCCGACCGGTACTCCATTATGGATCCCAGGGCTCCGAACCCGGCTGCGGGAGGTATTCCAGGTGCTTATGTCTTCGCGGGTAAAGGCGGGCCGCCCTACACTGGCACCGACCTGTTAACGACCAACAGCAAGACAGACCTGGCCAACTTCGCTCCCCGCCTCGGGTTTGCCTGGAGACCGTTCAACCTCACTGTCTTCCGGGGCGGATACGGAATCAGCTATTACCCCACCGGTGGGCAGGGCGGTGGAAACGTTACTTCCGTCAATGACGGTTTTTCCACCAACGCCAACTTCGTAAGCGACGGAATCAACCCGTCCTTCCAGTGGGACCGTGGCTTCCCCCAAAATTATCCGCACCCCCCTACCATTGACGCGGGTCTCAATGTCGGTCACGGGGCAAATATCTGGTGGGATAACGCATACAAGCCGATGTATAAGCAGGACTTCAATTTCACCGTGCAAAGGCAGCTCGGCGGCAACCTGGCTCTCGATGTTGCCTACGTTGGATCCAAATCGACCCGGCTGCCAACGGGTGCGGTGAATCCGGATCAATTAGATCCGCGTTACCTCTATCTCGGCAATCTCCTGAATAACGACATCAACTCGCCCGCCGTGGTTGCACAAGGCTTCAAGGCCCCATATCCCGGATTCACGGGAACGTTGGCGCAGTCCTTGCGCCCGTTCCCCCAATATACTGGCGTCGGAACTGAAAACTCCGCCAACATTGGAAATGCCACCTATAACTCGCTTCAGAGCAAGTTAGAAAAGCGATTCTCTAGAGGGTTGTGGCTCTTGGCCGCCTATACGTGGTCCAAAACTATCACGGATTCGAATTCAACCCTCGGCGGCTTCTTCTCCACCGGCGCGCGGGACAGTTACAACCGCAAGCTCGAGAAATCGCTAGCCCTTTATGATGTGCCTCAGCGTCTTGTCACGGCCTTCAACTACGAGCTACCGATCGGCCCCGGCAAGCCGCTTCTGGGGTCGGGCGTCGCGAGCAAGATCATAGGCGGCTGGCAGGTCAACGGGATTTTGACTTACCAAGCGGGAACGCCTCTGCAGGTCAGCGTTAACAATACGCTTCCACTCTTCAACAGCGGTAACAGTCCAAATTCCGTGCTTGGTCAGTCGGTAGCGCGCTCATGCTCCGGGTTCGATCCGAATGCCGGAAAACGGCTGAACACTGCCGCCTTCTCGCTTCCCGGGACCTATGCCTTCGGAACGTCGGGACAAGTTCTGCCGAACGCGCGTAACTGCCCTGTGTATAACGAAGACTTTGGGTTGATGAAAAAGTTCACGATCCGGGAAGGAATCTATTTCGACCTTCGCTTCGAAATGTTCAACGCCTTCAACCGCGTGATCTTTGGATCGCCGGCCACGAACTTCAGTAACTCAAACTTTGGGCAAGTGACCAGCCAGGCAAACGCACCCAGAAATGGGCAAGTCGCTCTGAAGTTCTATTTCTAGGCCACACCCCGGTTTCACCCGGTCAGTTCACCAACAACGCAGCCTCGACGACCCGCTCGAGACTAGATAGCTCTCTTGCTTTCAACAAGCGATCGACGTCCAGAAGAGATTTCACGAAGCCGTTCCTTCGCACAGTTCCCAGGAGCGGAATGTTTCTTTCCGTAACCGGCAGCCAGTCATCCTTCACGTTCATGACCTCGCACAGGCTATCGACAATTAATCCCACAAGGAGCGCTCCCGCGGAACTCTCCGTCTGGATAACGATGATGCAGGTAGACACGCCGTATTCCGCTTCCGGAAAGCTGAACTTGAGGCGAAGGTCCACCACGGGAACAGGCGCACCCCGAAGTTCAATCACGCCTCTTAAGAAATGAGGGCTGTGCGGGATCCAAGTAATGTCTTGCATTCCCAAGAGTTCGCGTATCTGAAGAACGGAGACTCCGAACTCCTCACCGTTCAGCCGGAAGGTGAGATATCTGCCGTAGCGAGAAGGGCCGATGTTTGGCCTGGGCGAAACTTCGGAGGGAACAATTTGCATGACCTCTCATCGTCTGTAAGAACGGAAATCTTTACGATGACTTCGCTTTTCTCCGGCTTATCCGGCTCAAGGTCGCGAGCTGCTGCAGATACTGCCGCAGTGGCCGGGCCGGCGTTCCCCACACAGGCTCCCCCGCGCGGACGATTTTCGAGGTCAGGACACCGCATCCGGAGCCGAGGACCGCTCCGGCTTCGATCCGCGCTTTGTCCCCGATGCCAACCTGGCCGCCGATAATGGCCCCGTCTCCTACAGTCACCCCGCCGGAAAGACCGGTCTGGGCTGCGATCACCACGTTATTTCCGATTTGGCAGTTGTGCCCGATATGGACTAGATTATCGAGCTTGGCGCCGTTCCCGATCCGGGTCGCGCCCAGAGCGGCGCGATCCACGCAGGAGTTGGCGCCGATCTCGACATCGTCCCCCAGTTCCACCGTCCCGACCTGAGGGAATTTGACCCATCGCCGTCCCTCATCGAGCGCAAAGCCAAAGCCGTCAGCGCCAATCACGCAACCTGAGTGGAGAATGGCGCGCGCGCCAATCCTGACCCGGGAATAAACGGTCACGTTGGCATGGAGAACGCTGCCGGGCCCGATCGTCACATCGGTCCCCACCACGCACCCCGGGCCGATCGAGATCCCGTTCCCTAGTATCGCGGTAGGGTCGACCGTCGCCGTCGGGTGTACGCCGGGCTCAAGCTGTAGTTGCGGATAAAGCAGCGCTAACGCCTCAGCAAACAGGCGCCGGGGAGAAGCATGCCGCAGGACAGTTTGCAAATCTCGGTCGTAATTGGGCGGAACGATTAGACACCCGGCCTGAGACAGGCGCGCCGTTTCGAACACCTTCGGGTTCGCGGCGAAAGATAGCTCAGCGAAGGTCGCCTCTTCGAGCGACCCTGCTCCGGCGATCTCGCGACCGGCTTCTCCCTCAAAGGGCACAGCTAGCTTTGCCGCGAGCTCCGCGACCGTCACTTCCTGATCGGTGGCGGGACCGCACCCATACCCATCGGCATCATCGGTCCAATCGGCTGTGTTGCATGCGGATATTCCAGCAGGTTGAGACCGACCGCCTGGTCCACTGCCTGCCGCAGGCTGAGCGCCTCGCTCAACTTCGCCAACTTCGCTTTTTGATCGGCGGTGAGGATCGCGAGCGCCGCATCCCGGGAGCTGGGCTGCGCCGTGGCCTGAGTCCGCAGGTGCTGAATCTCGATGGTTAGGTTGCCGATGGCTGCCGCGTCCGTGCTCCCCCCGCTGAGCATATCATTTAACTGCCGCTGTTTCTC
>JAVHMZ010520090.1:0-15427 GCA_034782995.1 Amazona versicolor
CCTGGACAACGGCAGCGAGTTTGCCGGGCGCGCGATGGAACTGTGGGCCCAGCAGTCCGGCGTGCAACTCTGCTTCATTCGCCCGGGACGACCAGTGGAGAACGGCTTCATCGAAAGCTTCAACGGTCGCCTGCGCGACGAATGTCTTAACGTCGAGTGGTTTGCTTCGCTAGCCGACGCCCGACAGAACCTAGCTCTCTTGCGTCAACACTTCAATGAACAACGGCCCCACAGCTCACTGGACGATCGTACGCCGGCCGCCTTCGCTGAGCTTTATCGCGGTGACCGGGCAGCGCGCTCCGCCCTTTCTCACCCGCATACGGTAAGTGCCACGCCGCGTCCAGGGTCCGCTCCGTCGGCTGTCGTTAGCACGGTAAATGTCCGGTTGAATTAGCACGGTATCTGTCCGCTTTGGAGGAAGCGGGTGAAGACGCAGACGGTTGGAACTAAGCCGAGCCATCTCCGCCGTGGAACTGGAGCAGAGTATGAAGCAATGACCAACACTCTTGTATACGGCTGCTCGCGAATATTGTTGAATGGATCGGCGCAATGAGAATTAGAGTTCCCGCAGCGATACTTATGTTTGTAATGCTGGGGGGGGTCAATCGAGACCGAAGATACCTGACGCATTCAACCGAAAAATTATCTTCCAGCCACAAAGCCGTACGCTGTTCGAGCTGCTATTTCAAATCAGCCTGCAGGAGCGACTGCCGATCGGTGTTGTCTTTGATTACAGCGATCAAGGGGTTTGTCCAAGTATCGATTACACGGGAGATCTTGGTATCTCAATCTCTGATTTGCTAGACCGGGGCGCCTTGAGTAACAAGATCCTAGCCCTCAGATTTGACTGCTTTGAAGGCGGGAGGGTGACAATAGCCGGCCTGGGTACCGTTTTGAACGGGTTGATTCTGTCAAAAGCCCATGCCCGATCGCGGGTATGCCGGACACATTCTTTTCGGAGATAGCAGCGAAATGATTCCGCCTCTTGGGTTGGTAGATGTCAATACCCAGCAAATCGCGAATCGCATCGTGACTAGCGGGCGGAAGGGTGTATGGTTTTTGCAAGTGAACGAGGAGGGTGCCGATAACTCTGGGCAACAACCAGCGTTCGCTTTTCATTCATTTGGATTCCAGGATGATGCCAGCATCATTGGGCGTCTGAGTTGTCATCCTTTAACACCTTAGAGTTCTGCTGATCCGGGGTGCACGTTTCCTCCGCTTATAAGTTAGGTAGGGCGGCGATAACCGGTCTTACACTTCCAGGATGACCGGCATGATCAACGGGCGTCGCTGCGTCTGTTTACCGAGAAAGCGCTTCAGATCGCCGCGAATTTTTTCCTGCATAACGCCCCAGTCGCCGCGCTCTTCCGTGGACGAGTTCTCGAGCGTTCGGGCCACCACGGCCCGCGCCTCCTGCAGGATTCCGGCGTTTTCGCCGGAGACGAAGCCGCGGCTGACAATTTCGGGTAAGCCTTCGCTTTTGCCCGTGTGTTTATCGATGGCGATGATAGGCAGCACGAAGCCATCTTCGGAGAGATGCTTGCGATCGCGAATAATGATGTCTTCGACCACGTCATCGAGCGAGCCTGAATCGATGCAGACTCGACCCACCGTTACCTTTTCGCCGAGACGCGCGCCTTGCAGATCGATCTCGAGTGTCTCGCCTGTCTCTAATACGAACGTCTCCTCCAGGCCGGCAAATCGAAGATGAGAAGCGAGGGCGGCATGGCGCGTCAACTGACGGTACTCACCGTGGATGGGAACGAAATAGCGGGGGCGGACGAGATTGAGCACCAGTTTCAACTCTTCCTCGCTGCCATGACCGGAGACGTGAATGGGCGGCTTCATGGTGCCATATACCAGGTTTCCACCCCGCCGCGCGATATGGTTCATCATGCGGAATATGGGCTTCTCGTTGCCCGGTATGATGCGAGCACTGAACGCGACCGTGTCGCCCGGCTTAATCGACAAATGTTTGTGATTGTTCACGGCAACGCGGGACATGGCTGACATGGGCTCGCCCTGCGTACCCGAAACCACGACGGCGACTTTGTCGGGCGGCATTTGCATGATGTCCTGCGGCCGCAGCAGCGTGGCATCCGGGATGGAAAGCAGTCCCATGTTGTGCGCAATCTCGGTGACGCTCAACATGCTGCGTCCCAGAAACGCTACTTTGCGCCCGTATTCATAGGCAAGGTCGAGGATCTGCTGCAGCCGGTGAACGGAACTGGAGAAGCAGGAAAGAATCAACTTGCGCTCAGAGTTAGAAAACAACTCTTCGATACGCGGGCGAACGGCACGCTCACTTTCGGTGAAACCAGGACGGTCGACGTTGGTCGAATCCGACATCAACAGCAACACGCCGCGCTTGCCGTAATCGGCGAGCGTATGCAGATCGAACAGTTCGTTATCGGTGGGCGTGGGATCCACTTTGAAGTCGCCGGTATGGATGACCACGCCCACGGGCGTGCTGATGGCCAGCGCTACTGAGCTGACGATGGAGTGCGTGACACGGATGAATTCGATCTGAAACGGGCCGAGAGTGATGCGATCGCCGGCCTTGACGATGTTGAGTTTGGCTTCCTCTAAGAGTTCGTGTTCTTCCAACCGCCGCTCCACCAGCGCAAGCGTAAACTCGGTCCCATAGATGGGCAGATTCAGGCTCGATAGCAGAAACGGAATGCCGCCGATATGATCTTCATGACCATGGGTCAGCAACAAGCCGCGGACCTTATCGGCATTGTTTTCAAGGTAGGTGAAGTCGGGCGTGACAATGTCCACGCCCAGCAGTTCCGATTCAGGGAACATCATCCCGGCATCAATGACAATGATGTCGTCTCCGTACCGGAGTGCCATGGAGTTCATACCGAACTCACCAAGACCACCGAGAGGCACTACCTGCAGCTTGCGATCGGACATAGTAAGGCGGGGAAGCTAAAGGGTATCACGCAAAGACGGCTGGGCGGATCAAGGTCTGATGCTCGCGACCGTTGGAATCGACACCAATCCGATAGACGGGTTCAGCCCTGTTCGATGGTGAATCCGGCTTCCTCGAGGCGAGCGGCATCGGTGGGGGCATGCTCGCCTTCCACACGCTCATCAGGGCCTTGCTTCATCTCGATCATGAGCACTTCGCGGTCGCCAAATTCGCTCGGACCGCCGTCCGCCATGGGTTCGGCCGGCTGCACGTGTTCGCGGAAGCGGCGCACGCGCAGAACGCTGTCGGAAGAGAAGCTAGCGCCCGTGCTTAGCTGAATAATTGGCATCCTGGCGCCATGCTAACACGCACCTTTTCTCCTCGAGCGAGTTCCATCGTCTATCTTTCGCTAGGCACAAACCTGGGCGATCGCGAGGCGAATCTTCGGCGCGCCCTGGCAGCCTTGCCGTCACACGGGATAGAGATCGACCAGGTGTCGCCGGTGTACCAGACCGCACCGCAGGACGTCACCGACCAGCCCTGGTTCTTAAACATGGCGGCCCGGGGATGGACGCGGCTAGGCCCGGAAGAGGTGTTATCGGCGCTGCTGACGGTCGAGAGGGCGGGTGGACGCGAACGTGTTCAGGACGGGAGGTACGGACCCCGAACCATCGATATCGATCTTCTGCTGTACGACACGCTGTGCTTGAAACGCGCTCACTTGGAAGTGCCGCATCCGCGCATGCAGCTGCGGCGCTTCGTGCTGCAACCGCTAGTGGATTTGAACCCTTTGCTGCGGCATCCCGAGACGGGGGAACTGCTCTGCGATCTGCTTGCGAGCGTGCAAGGGCAGCCCATCCGTCGTCATCCGGCGGTTCCGGACTGATCCGCGGGATCCAGTTTCTCCACCAGGACCGTAGCGATCCGATTGCGGTCCATCGATGCAATTTTGAAGTGACGGCCTCCGTAGTCAGCTGCATCGCCGACGGCCGGAATATGGCCGATCTGGAACAGCAGAAAGCCGGCCAGCGTTTCGAATCCAGCCTCGGTGGGAAGCAAGATCTGATGACGCGTTTCGAGATCGCGCAACGAGATGTTGCCTTCCAGGAGCAACGGCTTGTCGGGGTGCGCGGGTTGTGGGCGAACGTCATCATGCTCGTCCGGGACCTCGCCAAAGACCTGCTCCACAATGTCCTCGAGCGTCAGCAAGCCGGCGACTGTACCAAACTCATCCACGATAAAGGCCATTCGCGTATGGGCTCTGCGAAACTGCTCTACGGATTCGCTCACCGGTTTGGTTTCCGGCATCACCAAAGGCTTGCGCAGAAACCGGCGCAAGCGGAACGGGCGGACGGGGCGGCGGCGGTCGTGCACAAAATGGCGTTCATCCCACACACGCAGGACATCCTTGTAATGGACGATGCCGATCAATTGCTCGGGCCGATCTTCGTAAATGGGAAGGCGTGAGAACTTGTGCTCCGCCATGGTGGCGAGGACCAGATCGAGGTCGGCATCCACCGGCAACGAAACGATGTCGACGCGCGGCGTCATGATCTCGCGGACCGAGTAGTTCGACATGTCGATCATGCGCTGGATGGATTGCTGCTGAAACTCCTCGAGATGCCCCTCGTGCCGGCTGGACTGCACGATGTACTTCAACTCCTCGGGCGTGTGACCGCCGCGGGCATGCTCCGGACTGAGCCCCAGAGTCTTGAGGATGAGTGCGGACGAGCGTTCGATGACGACCACGAAGGGTTGCGACAGGCGATAGAAGACCAGCAGAGCGGGGGCAGCCAGGGTGGCCAGCCGATCGGCTTTCTCGATGGCAACGTTCTTGGGCACCACCTCGCCCAGGATGACGTGGGCGTAGCTGATGGTGAGGAACGACAGAAAAAAGCTGATTCCCTGAAGCCACACGGAAGGAATATTCAGCTGGAGTGCGCCGAGCGCGTCACGGAGAATGCGGTAGGCCGTGTCTTCGCCCGCCCACCCCAGGCCAAGGCTTGCGAGCGTCACGCCGAACTGGGTCACCGAGAGCAAGCGGCCCGGATTGGCGAGCAGGCTGAGAGCGCTCTGGGCACCAGTGTTCCCGGCTTCCGCCAACTCACGCAAACGCGATTGCCGGACAGAAACCAGGGAGACTTCGGCCGCGGCAAAGAAGCCGTTAGCGCCAAGAATAATCAGGAGAAGAAGAAGCCGGACGCTCACGGGTGGCAGGATGCAGAGACGGCCGCAAGTTCAGGACCGCGCCCTCTCATTATGGAGCTTATCGAATGGACCACGACAACGGGACCTGAAGCGGGCAGGCTTCCGGGTAAAGCTCCGCTCTGTACACTGAGTCCGTGATGCTATCGCGCATGGTGCGCGCCTTCAACCTAGGTGTTGGCCTGCTGGTGATGTTGATAGCGTTTGCGGTGTACTGGTTCGCCTTCAGGCCGATGTCAAGCACGTCGGGCGAACTGAAGGCACCCGTCTCAGCACCGGCTTCCATTCGTCGCGATGCCAGGGGAGTGCCGCATATCGAGGCTACCTCGCTTGACGACGTGTTCTTTCTGCAAGGGTTCGCAACGGCACAAGATCGGCTTTGGCAGATGGATACACTGCGCCGCTTTGGTGCGGGAGAACTGAGCGAGGTCTTTGGAGCGGCGGCGATCGGGGCCGATGAGCGTTCTCGCCGCTTTCGTATGCGAGCCATTGCGGAAGCGGCCGCGGCGGTGCTGCCGGATCGGGTTCGGAGCGCCTTCGTGCAGTATGCGCGCGGAGTGAACTTCTATATCGAAACGCATAGCGACGATTTGCCGCTGGAGTTCAGGCTCCCGGGACATAGTTATGACCCGAAGCCCTGGACCATAATCGACACGTTACTAGCAGGCTATGTGCTCTTCCGCGACTTGACCGACTCGGCCAATTACGAATTCGAGAAAGGACAACTGCTGGCAAGCACCAGTCCCGAGCAGGTTCGCCGGCTGTTTCCGCTGGTGCAAGGCGGAGCGGAGCAGCCAGGTTCCAATGCATGGGCGATTGCGGGCTGGCGAACGCAGAGCGGAAAACCGATGTTGGCAAGCGATCCGCACCTGGCCTATGGAATTCCACCCACCTGGCACATGGCTCGGTTGAAAGCTCCCGGTCTGAATGTGACAGGTGTCGCGTTGCCGGGAGTTCCCGGCATCATCATCGGGCATAACGAACAGATCGCCTGGGGTGTAACCAACCTGCAGACCGATGTTCTGGACCTGTATGCAGAACAGTTGAACAGCGCGACAGGTGAGTATCTGTTTCGCGGCGAAACGCAGCACGCGCAGCTCGACCGGCAGGTGATTGCGGTTCGAGGAGAGGCTCCGCGTGAAGTGCATATCTGGGTCACAAAGCACGGACCGGTGCTGTTCAGTGACGGTCAACGGAGTTACACGGTGCGATGGTCCGCCGCGGATGGTTTCGAATATCCCTTTATCGATATCGATCGGGCCGGTGACTGGACGCAGTTTCGTCATGCACTCGAAAACTTCTGGGGACCGGGCCAGAACTTCGTCTATGCGGACCGCGCGGGGAACATCGGTTATCAGGCGGCCGGGCGCATCCCGGTTCGAGGTGATGGACACTCGACTCTGTTTTCCGACGTACCGCTCGACGGCGTAAAGGGAGACGCAGAGTGGACCGGCTACGTGCCCTTTGAAAAGATGCCCAGCATTTACAATCCTCCTTCCGGTCTGATCGCCACTGCCAATCAACGGACCTTTCCCGATGACTTCGCTGTCCCGGTGCCAGGATCCTACGCCGACCGATACCGTATTGAACAGATTCGCGCACGACTGGATCGGCCAAAGAAATGGGCCGTTGAGGATATGTTGCGCCTGCAAACTGACGTTTATTCTGCCTACGATTTTTTCCTGGCGCAGAAGATTCTGGCCGTGACTCAGAAGCTGCACACGCCGGATGCCCAGGAAGCGGCAGTAGTGCTTCGCCAATGGAACGGGCAGATGTCGAGGGACGAAGCCGCGCCTTTCATTACGCAACTGCTTCACCAGCATATGGGCAGAAGCCTGATGGACGGGCTGCAAAAATCGCCCGCGAAACACGAGGGAACCCTGGTGCCACGTCCGCAGGTGATAGAGAACTTGCTGAAAACCAGGCCCAGTGGATTCGTTAGAGAGAACGACTGGGATGGTTGGTTGATCGACTGCTTAAACGGTGCGCTGGCAGAGGGGCGTCAACGCGAAGGCAGCCCGATATCGAAGTGGCGCTGGGGTGGTGTCATGCGTTGGAACATCGCACATGCCATAGGCAAAAACCTGCCGCTGGTGAGCTCGTTTTTTGACATTGGCCCGATCGCGATGAGCGGATCGGGAAGCACCGTGAAACAGACCACCCTGCAAGTTGGCCCGTCGCAGCGCATGGTGGTGGATTGGGGTCGGCTTGAAAGCTCTGTACAAAACATCGTGACAGGCGAATCCGGCATGGTCGCTTCGCCGCATTATAAGGATCAGTGGTCTGCTTACGATTCCGGACGAAGTTTTCCGATGCAATTCGAGCGTTTGGACGCGAAGGAGAGCTTAGCCGTGCGTCCGATGGCGGAACGTTGAGTTCATCCCCGGTCGCAGCAGCACTTAATCGAGATCAAACGGTCGCCGGGGCGGTTTCCCGGTGGTATCTTCGCGCGCCTGCTTCAGCAGTTCATCGAATTTGCGCTCACGAACCTTTTCGCCGCTCAGGTGGGATGCGAAGGATTTCTGAAAGGCGTCGTCGCGGCGCTGCGCATCGCCTTTCAACTGCTGGACCGCCGATTGCAGATCCTCGATCAGAGGCTTCTTCTCTTCCTCTTGCGCGCGCAGCACGGTCTCGGTTTCGTGGTCGATGACTAACGTGGCTTGGCAGCACGGGCATTTTACTTCGAAGGTAGGGTTGGTATCGGCAGCACGGCTCATTGTGGTTCCGTAAGCGATCCTAGCGCAGATGCTTGAACCGCTGCTCGAGTTCGTTTCGCATTGGGGCTATCTGGCGATCGTGCTTTTATTGGCCGCCGGGATCGTCGGACTTCCCATCCCGGATGAAACTCTACTGGTGTTCTCGGGAGCATTAGCGGCGCAGGGACGGCTGGATCCGGGGCTGACTTACCTGGCAGGCTTTGTGGGCGCTGCCGGCGGCATCACGGCCAGCTACTGGCTCGGGCGGACGGCGGGAGGGGGAGTCGTCGCGCGCTGGGGACCGTGGCTGCGTGTCACGCCGGAACGTTTCGAGCGCGCGCAGCAGTGGTTCACACGCAGCGGCAACTGGCTCCTGACGATCGGTTACTTTGTTCCCGGCGTTCGTCATTTTACGGCCTTGATTGCGGGCATGGCCAAGCTTCCGTACCTGGTTTTCGCCGCCTTCGCCTACGCGGGCGCGGCACTCTGGGTGGCGACCTTCGTCACAGTCGGGAGGGTCGTAGGTAAAAACTGGCAAACAGTGGTCTCGACGCTGGAGCGCAGAACTGGCCTGGTAGCGATTGTTCTCGTCGCGGTGCTGGCTGCAGGGATTGCCATCGCACGACGCCGTTCTTAACGGCTACAATTCGGTTTAAACGCATGCGATCTTCCAGCCCCGGTTTTCTAAGACTCACAGCGGTGTTTGCGGGGGCAATTCTGCTCGCTAACGGCCAATCGGCCTCCACTTCCACGGCGAGCGGCGTGGAGCTTTCCTCGATCGATAAAGCTGTGGATCCCTGCCAGGATTTCTATCAGTACGCGTGTGGTGGCTGGCGGCAAGCGAATCCGATTCCGCCGGAGTTCTCGCGGTGGTCTCGTTTCAGTGAATTGGCAGAGCGCAACAACAAGGTTTTACGAACAATTCTGGAAGACGCCGCCAACAATCAAAAACGTTCGGAGCTGGACGCGAAGATTGGAGGCTACTACGCCTCCTGCATGAACGAGAGCAAGTTGGAGGAGCTGGGTTCGAAGCCACTCGAGCCGATGTTGCATCGAATCCAGGAGTTAAAGAGCAAGGATGGGCTGCCGGCACTCCTGGCCCAGTTGCATGACGAGAGCGTGCCGGTGCTGTTTCGATTCACCGCCGCGCCGGATGCAGATCGCTCCACGGTCAACATCGCCGACATAGATCAGAGCGGGCTTGGGCTGCCCGATCGCAGCTATTATCTGGGCGACAAGGATAAGGAGTTGCGATCCAAGTATCAGACGCATATCGCAAAGATGCTGGCGCTCAGCGGTGTGGCGCCCGAGGCCGCGGCCAAGCAGGCCGAATCGGTCATCGCTTTCGAAACGGCTTTGGCCAAGGCATCGCTCGATCGGGTGTCGCGGCGCGATCCTAAACTGGTCCATCACAAGCTCCCGGTATCGGAGCTGCAAGCGTTGACACCGGCGTTCGCTTACGAAAACTACTTCGAGGCGCGGAAGACGCCGGCGTTTCAGAATCTGAACGTGGCCGTCCCCGACTTCTTCAAGAACATGCAGACCACCCTGGAGGCAACCAGCCTGGATGATGTGAAAAGTTATCTGGCCTGGCATTACATTCACGCGAATGCAACGGTGTTGAGCGGTCCGTTCGTTGAAGAAAACTTCGACTTCTATGGCCGCACGCTGACCGGTGCGCAGAAGCTGCAGCCACGTTGGAAGCGATGTGTGCAGATGGTGGATGTAAACCTGGGCGAAGCTTTGGGGCAGCGGTTTGTCGAGAAGGCGTTCGGCGCGGACGCCAAGAACAGGACGCAAGAGCTGGTGGCCGCGATTGAACGGGAGATGGCGTCCGATATCGATTCGCTTACCTGGATGAGCGCAGCCACGAAACAGGAGGCACTCGCCAAGCTTAAGGGAGTCACAAACAAGATCGGTTATCCGGAAAAATGGCGCGACTATGCAAGCGTGCAGATTGTCTCCGATGATCTTGCGGGTAATGACCGGCGCGCAACAGAGTTTGAAGTAAGACGGAATCTGGTGAAAATAGGGCATCCGGTGGATCGCAAGGAGTTCCGCATGACGCCGCCCACAGTGAATGCTTATTATTCACCGCAGCAGAACAACATCAATTTTCCTGCCGGCATTCTGCAGCCGCCCTTTTACCGGAATACCGCTGACATGGCCACCAACTATGGGGGCGTGGGTGTGGTGGTTGGGCATGAACTGACTCACGGGTTTGACGATCAGGGCCGGCACTTTGACGGCGACGGGAACCTGCGCGAGTGGTGGACGCCCGAGGACAACAGCCAGTTCACCCAACGTGCAGATTGTCTGGTAAACGAATACAGCGGTTTCACCCCGGTTGAGGATGTGCACCTGAATGGGAAGCTGACACTGGGCGAAAATGGCGCGGACAACGCGGGGATGCGACTGGCGTACATGGCGTTACAGGACGCTGTTGAAAAGCAGCAGGTTAAGACCGGCAAAGTGGACGGCTATACACCAGAGCAGCGCTTCTTTCTCGGCTTTGCCCAGGTCTGGTGCGAGAACGTCCGACCGGAATATGCCAAACAGGCGGCACGGACCGATCCGCATTCTCCGGGCAAGTATCGTGTGATCGGCACGCTAGAGAATCAACCGGAGTTTGCGAAAGCATTCGGATGTTCTGCCGGTCAGCCGATGGTAGCGGCGCAAGGCTGCCGGGTCTGGTAGCCACGACAATGCCTGCACGCAAAGCCCTTCGAGCTTTTTTACCGGGTATGGTTTCCGTTTGCCTGGCGATGGCACAATCCAACCCGGCTCAAACGCCCTCATCTGAAAGCGGCCTGGATCTGTCCGCCATCGACAAATCGGCTTCGCCCTGCCAGGATTTTTATCAATACGCTTGCGGCGCCTGGATGAAAGCCAACCCGATCCCGGCGGATGAAGCCTCCTGGGGTTCGTTCAATATTCTGTACGAGCGCAATCAGCTGGTGCTGCGAGGACTGCTGGAAGAAGCGGCGCAACATCAGGAGCGATCGGCGGACGACGCGCAGTTGGGCGGGTTCTACTCTTCCTGCATGAACGAAGAGGCGATTGAGAAACGTGGACTTACGCCTCTGCAGCTAGAGTTGACACGCATTCAAGCAATCAGAGACCAGGATGGTGTTCTGGCGGAGATATCGCGCTTTCATGGGTTGGGTGTCACGGCACTCTTTGATTTCAACTCGCAGCCCGACCCGACGAATTCGCGCATGACCATCGCCAACCTGGACCAGGGCGGCCTGGGGCTGCCTGAGCGTGATTTCTATCTGCGAGACGACAAGCGTTCGCAAGAGATTCGAGCGAAGTATGTTGCTCACGTAAGCAAGATGCTGGTGTTGGCAGGCGAGCCGGAGGCCGCGGCCAGGGACAAAGCGCAACGCATCATGGTGCTCGAAACAGAGATGGCCAAAAGCTCACTGGACGTTACCTCGCGCCGCGATCCGAAGCAGGTAACGCACGCGTACACAAAACAGAGGCTGGAAGCGCTGGCGCCGAAACTGAAATTCGCTGAATACTTCAGTGCAGTCCGTTCACCAGAGTTTCAGAACCTGAATGTTTCGGTTCCGAAATTTCTGGAAGCGTTGAACGCAGGTCTAACGAAGCATCCCATTTCCGACTTCCAGGCCTACCTGGAATGGCACTACCTGGACCAGAACGCAAATCGGCTATCTCGCAATTTTGTCAACGAGAGCTTTGACTTCGATGGGCGGGTTCTGCAGGGACTGAAGCAGATCAAGCCGCGGTGGAAGCGATGTGTCGAGGCAACGGACGCTTCGCTTGGCGAATTGCTGGGACGACGATACGTGGATAAAACATTCGGGGAGCAAGGCAAGGCACGCACCCTGGGTCTGGTGAAAGAGATTGAGCGCCAGATGGCATCCGATATCGACAGTCTGTCCTGGATGAGTGCTCAGACGAAGCGGGAGGCGCACATAAAGCTGGCGGCTGTCACAAACAAAATCGGCTATCCCGAGCGATGGCGCGACTATTCGAGCGTTCATATCGATAACGCCGACTACTTCGGCAACCGCTCCCGAGCGATCGAGTTTGAAGTGGCTCGACAATGGAGCAAGATTGGGAAACCGGTGGACCGCAGCGAGTGGTACATGACGCCGCCCACGGTAAATGCTTACTACGATCCAACCGAGAACAATATCAATTTCCCGGCCGGCATCTTGCAGCCGCCGTTCTATATCAGCAACGCAACGGACGCCGTGAACCTAGGAGCGATCGGCATGGTGGTCGGGCATGAGTTGACTCATGGATTTGACGATCAGGGGCGTAAATTTGACGCTGACGGGAACCTGCGCGATTGGTGGCAGAAGGAAGATGCCGAGCGTTATGAGAAGCTGTCGCAGTGCTTTGTCAATGAGTACGGCAGCTTTAGTCCGGTATCCGGGGTAGAGTTGAATGGCAAACTGACGCTGGGTGAAAATACGGCCGACAATGGCGGCATGAGACTGGCTGACGCGGCATTGCTGGCGAGTTTAAGCAAACTCGGGAGCAGCGCCGGGGCCAAGAAGGACGGCTTCTCGAGCCAGCAGCAATTCTTTTTGGGTTTCGCGCAAGTCTGGTGTACGAACACCCGCCCCGAGATGGAGCGGTTGCAGGCACAAGTCGACCCGCATTCGCCGCCCCGATATCGCGTGGATGGAGTTGTCCAGAATATGCCGGAATTCTCCTCCGCGTTTGGCTGCAAGGTTGGTGACGCCATGCAGAAGCCGCGCGGCTGCAAGATCTGGTAGGAGGTGTATGGAGTTAACAGATGAGCGGACGGAGCTGGCCGCGGTGGATCCGACGTCAGCAACCAGTCCGCTGTTGAACGGCTGTTTGCCGATTGATTTTAAAGCCGTTCGCGCCGAAGATGTAGAGCCGGCAATTACGAAGCTTCTGGAACAGATGCGCGAAGAGATGCGGCGCCTGGGTGCAAGTGACCGGCAGAAGAGTTATGCCAGCGTCATGACGGCGCTCGACTTGTTCACGGAACCGCTGGACTTCGCTATGACGCTGGTCCGGCATCTGGAGTCGGTTGCGACGACACCGGAGCTAAGGGCTGCACATAATACCGTCCAGGGACCGGCGAGCGAGTTCTATAGCTCTATCCATCTGGACAGCAAGCTTTGGGCAGCGGTGAAAGAGGTTGCGCACACCGCGGATCGAGAGACGCTTACACCGGTACAGAGGCGCTTCCTCGACAAAACGATGAGCGACTTCGTGCGCGCGGGCGCGGACTTGGACGACGCCGGGAAACAGCGACTAGCCGAGCTGAATATCGAGCTTACCAAGCTTACGACGAAGTACACGCAAAATGTTCTGGACAGCACCAACGCCTTCGAACTCCTGGTCCTCGAAGAGGCAGGCTTGGCTGGTCTTCCTGATTCGGCTCGTGCAGCGGCCCGGGAAAGTGCTCTGAGCCGCGGGAAAGAAGGTTGGCGATTTACGCTGCACGCGCCCAGTCTGATTGCCGTTCTAACCTATCTGGATGACCGGAAAGTCCGGCGGCAGTTGTGGGAAGCTTCCAACGCACGAGCCACCTTAGGCGACCTGGATAACCGTGACCTTGTACGACAGATCCTGCGATTGCGCAAAGAGAAAGCTCGGCTACTAGGCTTCAAAGACTTCGCCGACCTGGTGCTGGAAGATCGAATGGCGCATGACGGCGAACGAGCGCAGCGCTTTCTGGAGGATCTATACCAGAAGACGCTGGTCCATTTCGAGCGCGAGACGCAGGAGCTTGGTACCTGGGCCAAACAATGCGGCTGCTGGCCCTTGCAGCCCTGGGACATCGCGTACGTAGCGGAAAAACAACGTCTTGCTCTGTACGACTTCGACGACGAGGTACTGCGCCCTTATTTCCCGGTCGCTCAAGTGATGAGTGGCATGTTCGATATCTTCAGCCGGCTACTAAGTGTGCGTGTAACAGCCGAGCCGGGCACTCCCGGATGGGATGCCAAGGTGGAGTATTTTCGCGTGGAAGATGCAAGTAGCGGGAATCTGCTGGGCGGCTTCTATACGGACTGGTTCCCGCGCGATAACAAGCGCAGCGGCGCCTGGATGAATGCCCTGGTGACCGGCGATCCGGAAGCCGGGAAGCCTCACGTGGGTTTGATTTGCGGTAACTTGACCGCACCGCTGGCCGACAAGCCTTCTTTACTGACATTTCAGGAAGTGGAAACCATCTTCCATGAATTCGGTCATCTTCTGCATCATTTGTTGAGCCGGGTGCCGATACGCTCGCTCGCCGGCACAGATGTTCCGTGGGACTTTGTCGAGCTGCCCTCACAGATCATGGAGAACTGGTGTATGGAACGCGAAGCGCTGCACTCGTTCGCAAAGCATTACGCCACCGGTGAAAAAATTCCGGACGAGCTATTCGAGAAGATGGAGCGGGCACGCAACTTTCGAAGCGCGAGCGGACAGATGCGACAGCTGGGATTCAGCATGGTCGATCTGAAGCTGCATCGGGAGTTTGATCCGGACAGCGACAGCGACCTGGCGGCTTATACGCGCGCCATTCTGAGCAACTACACGCCAGCCCCACTGCCGGACGACTACACCATGATCGCCAGCTTCACCCATTTGTTCTCGAGTCCGGTCGCCTACGGCGCCGGCTACTACTCCTATAAGTGGGCGGAAGTGCTGGATGCCGATGCGTTCACCCGCTTTAAGCGGGAGGGCGTCTTCAATCGTGATACCGGGCACGACTATCGCCGGTCGATCCTGGAGCGAGGCAACGCTGTGGATCCCGCACAGCAATTTCGCGATTTTATGGGGAGGGATCCAGACCCGAGTGCATTGCTGGAGCGCTTGGGTCTGAAGGATGCCGCTTGACTCCAGAGGAGGAACTGGCACAGGAACGCGAACATACGCGGGCGGTGACGGAGGAGATGCACCACTTCGTCTATGCGGTGAGCCATGATTTGCGGCAGCCTTTACGGAATGTATTGACCAGCGCGCAACTACTGGCACGCGGCAACGAACTGGCTGGAACCGACGCCGAACTGGTCCAGTCGATTGTTGCGGGCGCGCTCGAGATGAATTCGCTGGTGGACCGCTTACTCACTTATTCAAGAGCGGGTTCAAATCTGCGTCGCTTGCGTGTGAACTTGTCCGTGATCGTGGATTGGACCGCGATGTCTCTTGCCAAGCTGATTAAGGAGCGGGGCGCGACGGTAACACACGGCCAGTTGCCCGAGGTGGAGGTGGACGACAGTGCCCTCTCTGCGGTATTCGAGCAACTGATTACGAATTCGATACTATACCGGGGCAAAGACTCGCCCTCCGTCCAAATCGAAGCGAAAGAGAACGAAGAGGGGCACATCATCTCCGTGTTTGACAATGGGTGCGGCATCCCTACGGAGTTCCAGGAGAAAGTATTTGTTCCCTTGCAACGGCTGCACGGACGAGAGATTCCCGGCTTCGGCCTGGGCCTGCCTATCTGTCGTAAAATCCTGCGGGCGCATGGCGGGAAGATCTGGATCGAGAGCAATGGCGTGAGCGGAACCGCCGTGCACTTCAACATCCCGAATTGAATCGACAGGACTCGACTGAACGTTACTTAGCTATGTCCAATCCTTGGCTCACCGTGCCGCTTGCTGAT
>JAVHMZ010520197.1:0-15426 GCA_034782995.1 Amazona versicolor
ACCTTGACAGCGCGCGTGTCAGGTGAGGTCATAAACCCGGCCACTTGGCCTCTTTGGAATGAGATTTGTTTCCCCGAGGTAAGGTCGCCACCGATGGCGAAGTCGCTCAGGTCGACATCTCCGCCGGCAGCGGTCGGTCCCTCATAATCGCTCCGTGCAGCGTGAATGGCATGCTTTGCGAACACCTGAAGCTTCAGCAGCTCAAGGTCCGGCTGATGAGCCGCAAGAGAGCCGCCCATTGCCGATGACAGTGTGGTCGTCGCTGCGATGAGAAGCACTGCCACGCCAGGGACAATCCGCCTGCCTCTCGCTGCAACCGAACCAGCGCTCTGCTCCCTTTTGCCACCCTCGGCATCGTTCTTGTTTTTCTTCATCTTGGTTAGCCTAATACAATATCCACTTCGACACCAAAATCGCTTGTCGAAGCAAGTGCAAATTGAATGTTAACTATTGGTTAACCGCTCTGGCCTAGGTCGCGTCAGTCAAGATGAAGGCTGGGTGTCGAACGAGACTTCGGATGTACTTCCGGGAGTTGCGGCGCGAGCGCTCGTCTTACCGCCGCGCGACCACTTCATTCTAGCGGTAGCGCTCTCCCTGTTGCTTGGCCGAGCTCCTGGCGCTTCCACCCCTCTCGGGACTGCTCCAAGGCAACGATGTTCATGTGTCGTTGTCGATCGCCAACGTCACCGCGCTATTCAGCGCCCGGTACATCTTGCGACGGCGTCCAGGGCGGTTTTTGACCATGTTCGCTGGTTCGATAAGGACGGTCTCACCGCAAAACCTGCCATTGACCCGTCGCCCAAGCGTTGGTGTTCGATCGTGCTCGACTTTGTCGTGCAGCAGAGCGACTTGTTGCGCTTGCGAGTTCTCGCGAGGATGATTGATCATGGCCGAGGTAGAGGGACTAGAGCGCTCCACCACTCAAACGGCGTTGTACCAATCCGACCTCGAGTAACGGCAGGGCCAGATCGCTCTGGCCGGGCGCGAGATAGATCCACGTCGCCGCACCAATTCAGGTAAGCGGCCGCCCGGATGAAAAGACCAGAGTGCGTGGTGGAGCTGAGCGGAATCGAACCGCTGGCCTCTGCAGTGCGATTGCAGCGCTCTCCCATCTGAGCTACAGCCCCAAGCCGCGCGCTGTTTAGGCGGCTGCGGGGGGTGTGTCAATCGACGACCGAGTTCAGGACATATGAGACGCGGGCTGTCCGCTGGTGACGGATATCCTGCTGGTTGCTCGCCGAGCCCGCCCTCTTCATGTGCCATGACAGGCAGTCAAAACGCCGCCCCGCTGCGAGGCGCGCAGTGCAGCGGGGCGGGAGACCGGCCAGACCTTGTGGTTGCTAACGCAACCTCCAGTCGATCTAAGGTGAGTGTCGCACAAGCGTGAACGAACGGCCTGGGTTGTGCGCATTTACACTTAATCCGGCCTGTGGCGCGCCGTCCCGGAGCTCGCAGCTTTGCCAAGACTGGAGAGCGTCGGACCGGAGCTTGGCCGACCTTTGATCTGCATTGCAGCAGATCCGATCTGCCGATGGTGAGGAGCCTCGTCCCCGCTCGCTGATGCGTCGACGAGTGGTGCTCAGGCGTTGGTCTTCGTGGAGGATCAATGCTGCCCGATGAACCCGACACCGACCACGACTTCAAGCGCCCGATCTCAAACGGCCCGAACGCTCGTCCCCGCGATGAGCCGATCGGCCAGACCGAGCGGGGATTGCCCGACGACTCGAGCCAGCCCGTCGAGATCACTCCGGACGAGGAAGCCAAGATCGCCAAGAAGATCCTGAAACCGAAGAACGATGCGTCGGATGCCCGGTGAGACCCGACGCTCGCCAGACGATATCGTTCAGGGTTGAAGAGCGAACCCGGACACCGCTGCTGAGCGTGGTCCTGGCTTTCGGGCCTATGCTGCCGTTCTTGGCCGGTGCAGCTTGGTCTGGATAGCAGCGCCCGCAGATGCGCCAAGGCTGGTCAAAGCGCTCCTGCTCTGGGGCTGCGCGCTGTTGGCCTTCCTGGCGGGAGTGCGGCGAGGACTTACGATCCGCTCCCCGGATGGCGAAACACCACCCCAGTTCGCCACGATGTCCTATCTGTTCGTCGTAGCGGTCACCGCTCTACTCGCCACCCCTTCGCGAATTGCGCCGCTGCTGCTGGTGTTGGGCTTCGCCCGCGTCGGACTGCTTGACTTTGGCGGCGCGTCGACAAGAGGCTCCGCCGTATTTTGCTCGTTTGCGTCCCGTGCACTGGCGATCATGAGCAACCTAAGGTTCATGTCAGTTTCCAGTCCGTGGCAAGCGGGATCGGGAAACCCGTCGAACCAATGGCCGGTTGCCGTGGCCAAGGACCGCCCACGACGTCGGCGCGGTTGGCCACCACTGCCGGCCTTATGCTCCGTAGCCCCGCAGCCACTCGCGGACTTTTCGGACGAGCGCTTCGGAACACACCACCGTGGCATAGGCGAAGAACAAGGCCAGCAGGGTGGCGACGGACCATTCCAGCAAGCGACCGAAGAACCAAAGAACCGACATGGGTTAGGCAGCCGTTCTCCCCGCCGGCCGGACCTGTGCGGCCATCAAGGATTCGAATGGGCGTAGTCGAGGCCGGCCATTGCCCGAACAGGATGCCGACCGGCCCCAAGAACGATCGCGGTGTCGGGGACACTGCCCCATTCTCGCAGAACAACGCAGATCCGGCACGCCGCGCCGTGCGGCATGTGGGCAGCACACCAACCGGCACGCGACACTGCGCCCGCAGTGCGGAAACTTCGCGGCTTGCTGAACTCTGAGCCTGCAAATCATCGATCGTAGACGGATAGGTTGTGCAAAATTGTTGCACCAGCCGACGGCAATCGGGGGACCTCGTGGCGCAAAGCGAAGCTCACACCGCCCGGTCCTCGTCGGACGACCGGATCCCGATCGGCCGCCCATCAGGCTGTGTCGGTCGCCGGGCACGCGTCGGGAGCCGATGCCGCGCAGCGATGAGATGGCCGACTGCGGTCCAGGCCAGGAGCCTGGCTCGTGACCCGCGCGCCGAAGCTCACGGTCCTTTGACGGCGATGCGCCAAGGAGTGCCGGCCGACATGGCTGCCGCGAGACGAAACAGGAGCGCCGATGCCGAAGCTCCGGTTGAACATCACCGAGGTGCACGCCGAGCCCTATCGCCCCGGACTTGAGGACGAATGGGCGCACCAATGGCGGGACGGCGTGATTGTTGGACGCTATCCGACAAAGGAGGCGGCGGACCACTGCCCTTATAAAAGGTCTCCCGGATACTTTGGCGCGACAGTGCCGGTGATTCTCACCCGAGCGGGCCGGATTCCAGTCTGGCCGGGAGACTGGGTGGTCAGGGATCACAGCGGAAACAAGAGTGTCATGCGGTCCAAGGACATGGAGGCCGCATTCTCACCGATCGAGAGCCCCGAACTCTGACCGGGTGAGGGCGAGCGGCATCGGCGGCGACTTGCCCTGCAAGAATGCGCTTCGCTTTGTCAAGCGCACCAACTCTCGGCACCGATCGATCGTCTGCAATATTGGCTGTCGTGGCTCTCTTAACCGGCGCCATGTTGCAAGATCACCCGCCCTGTCATAGCGGACCCGGCAGCCCCGCTCTGGAGGTCAAATCGTGCCCAATCTCGTACTCAACGGACCGTAAGCCCTGCACCGCTGCGTCAACCATGACGCGACATGGACCTCTACAGATCCAGCAATTTTGTAGTAAATCCAGTCCTTGCATTAGGCCGGGGTCAGGGGCCATGACGGCAGTTTCATCGCTAAAGATTTTCGCATCGCTTCGAAGATTCTTGTTGGCTGAGGCCTTGCTTGTCGCTGCCGCCATGTTGCTGGTTCAACCGGCGATAGCGGGCTCGTTCGAGGAAGCCAAGAATATTTTCAATCGGATGCCGCTCAGTGCAAGGTACGACCTGCAGATGCTGCTTGGAGTATCCGGATACTGGCCGGCGGTGAGTTCCGACCAGTTCGGCCGCAAGCTTTTCGACGCCATCGAGAGCTACGAAGCTTCCGTCGGGCTCGACGATACGCGGACGATCTCGCCGCAGCTGTTCACGAGCCTGCACCGCACGGCTGATCCGCTTCTGAACCTCTGGAACATGACGTCGATCGAACAGCGCATCACGGGCACGCTGCTGTGGGTGCCGAACGGCTTCGGTCTGCGCGAACGCAATACGCGCACCGGACGCGACATCGGCAACGAGGATGACACCGTCGCCGTCTCCTACAACTTCTTCGCCGGAACCGACCTCGAAGCCATCTACCAGCGCCTGCTCTCGGTGCCAGACGTCACGATCAACTACCAAGTCTTGCGCCCGGAATTCTTCGTCATTTCCAGCCAGAAAGGCAGCCGAAGCTCGTATTCGCGGTATCATGCAGTTGCGAACGGTGCAGTCGGCTTCACCTTCTCGTGGGATACGGCGGAGTGGGTGCATGGTGAGCGCATCGCCACCCTGATGTCCGACCTGTTCCGCTCCAACGTCCAGTTTGGTTTGGACCGGCCGCCTCCGTCCCGACGCTCGAGCATCGTCGCGTCGGCCCCGCCGCCAGCGGCCCCGGCCACGTCACCGGTCGTGCCGTCGCCGACGCCCGACCCACAGGCCGCCGAGCAGGAGCGCGAGAGAGAACGGCAGGCCCGGGAGGAGCGTTTCGAGCGGCTGGCCGGTGATGCAAAACGCATTGTCGACGAGGCTTCGTCCTTTGTGAAGGCCAATCCAAACGATCCGTACGCCCTCGAAACAATCCAGCAGATCGCAGACCTCAACGGATCATTGAACGACCATGATCCCGACGTGACCCAGAAGAAGTTGCTCGCACTCTCCGCGACGATGCAGAAGAACCCGGCGCGCGCCAAATACGAAGCGCAGCGAGCCGCCGACCTCAAGCGAGACAATGCTCGCTATCTCGGAGATGCGTTGAAGGCCGCGAAGGCCTACAGGGGCTTCCTGGTCGCGACCGTGACGCAGAACCCGGCGGCGCCTACGGCCAGCACCTTTCTCGGCTTCATCCGGCGGATCGACCTCCTCGTGTCGGCTCCCGAACTCGACCGGGCTCAGGCCCTGAATACCGAGGTCGACCTGGCCCTCCGGCAAGCCGGTCTCCACAACGACTTTGCTCTCGCCAACGGTCCGACCGAAATGCCGGACCAGTCCTCGGCGGGGAAGGACGCCTCAACAGGGTCGGGCGGTCTACCCTCCGCCGGTGGCACGGACAGGTCCGCTGTCCGGCTGGCCGCGACGGACAAGAACCGGTTCTTGATGGAGGGCGACCTCAAAGACGTGGTCCTGATGTACAACACGTCGCGGCAAGCTCCTCACGTGGTGCGCAACCTGCGCGGAGACGTCGTGTTCGACGGCGACCGCGCCGACGCCTGCATCGTAGGTGTCCGGGCCGGCGACGACCTGAGCGCCACCATGCGGTCCGCACTTGCACCCTTTAAGCTGAAGACGCTGGTGCAGGCTCCGGACGGCTGCGTTGCCGACCACCTGCTGTCCTATGACGTCGTCGTCACGCGGCGCGGGACGTTCCTGAAGCAGGATATGGCGTTCTCCCTCGCTCTGGCGAAGGTGCTCGAGACGGACGGGTTCAAGCAACTGGCGACGCTGACCGACGCCCAGGTCCGGGCTGCCGCGGCGGAGGACGCCGTAAAGGCGACCGAGATCGAGAACGATGTCGCGAAGACGGCACGGGTAGGGTTCGGTTTGCTCGTTCTGCAGACGAGGTCGACGTCCGTCTGCATGATGCCCGGAGACAAGATCGACGGCCACAGTCGCCTGCTGTTGGCCAATGCCGACAAGCTCGCGACGGATCTGGGCGACGCGCCCACGCTGGTCGCCACCAGCCCGGACGGAGCGTTCTTGAGCATCAAGCGGGCACAATGCGGGGCCGTCTACGGCGAAGCCGCGGACCTGAAGACACTCGGCGAAGCACTGAAGCGAGACGGCGTGCCGTACAGGTTTTCTGCTCTTTGGCTCACTCCCGACGAGGTGCAGTCGGCCGCCGACGCCGCGGCGGCGCAGAAGGCCGCAGCAGACAGGCAGGTCGCGGATCACAGGCTCGCTGCCGAGGAGCAGGCCAAGATCGACGATCTCCAGGCGAAAGAAGCCGCGCTCGACCGAGCCAACCGCCAACGCGTTCTCCGCGAAACGAACAGTCCGACCGCTGTGGCGGCTTCAGCTCTCATCGCCCAGGACGTCAAGGCGTTCACGGATCGGCCGGGAGAGCCGCAGAGTGCTGCGCAGGACAAATTCTCCAGCCTTGTCAGCTGGTATCGACAGATGCTGAGCGACAAATGGGAGCTGATGACGGAAGGTTCGGAATTGGTGGACTACGGAGCAGCGGACTGGAAGGGGCGCGGTCTGAAGGCGACGCTGACGCGCATCAGCTTCCGGTTCAAGAATCCCATCCTGGGCGACTATAAGGATGCATGTTTCGTGTTAGGTCAGCTGCAGGACACGGAATTTGGGATGATCCGCGATCCCGTGGAAAGCGATTGCGATAACAAGAACACAATTGCCGCTTGGCGCAACGCACATGCATTTAGAAGCGAATGGATCGCCGACTGAGGTCGGCGGTCCATCGGAAGCAGCCGTGGTCAGGGTCGCACGACCCTTTTGGATCGCGCCGGACCGGACGCAATCACCGTCTGTGGTGGCGGTGGCGGTGGCCATGCCCCTGCCGTTGGCGCGACGGGAAGTTGGGGCCTTCGTTGTTGCCCGGGCCAGATCCGGCGCGCGAAGCTCCGACGCCGCTGCCCGATTGTCCGGACGCCGCGCCTCCGCCTCCACCGGCACCGCCGCTGGAGGAGCCTGCACCCCCGCCACCACTGTTGCCGCCCGCACCGGATTGCGCGGAAGCCTCGATTGACGGCATGAGGCTCGCGACCAGCGCGACAACTGTGGCGGTTGCGAACGTCTGTTTCAGGCCCATTTGATCCTCCCTGGTTGTTTGTAGTCTCTAAAGGGTCGGAGCAGCTGGCTGGTTCCGCAATGCCGTTCTCGCGTCAGGGATGCGACCCCAGTCTTCGCCTCGACCGGGTGCGAACCACGCAGACCAGTTCAGCGGCGGCCGAGATTGACCGTTCGCGGTAGCCGCAGGTTAAGATGACCATCCGCCGGAGGGCATGGCATGTCTGCGCGCATCTCGACTCGGCTCACCCAGCAGTTCGGTTTGGACCACCCGATCATCAGCGCGCCCATGGCACGAGCCGCCGGAGGGAGGTTGGCGGCGGCGGTCAGCACTGCGGGTGGACTGGGACTGATCGGCGGCGGCTATGGCGATGCCGCCTGGCTCGAGGATCAGTTCCGTGCGGCCGGCAATGCGCCGGTCGGCTGTGGCTTCATCACCTGGTCGCTGGACGAAAAGCGTGGCCTTCTCGATCAGGTCCTGAAGCGCCGGCCCAGCGCCCTGATGCTGTCATTCGGCGATCCCCTGCCGTATGCGGATGCGATCGCGAAGGCGAGGGTTCGTCTCATTTGCCAGTGCCAAACGCTTGACCATGTTCGCCAGGCCCTGGCTGCCGGCGCCCATGTCATCGTTGCTCAGGGCAGCGAAGCCGGCGGTCATGGAAGCCTCCGCGGTACCATGAGCTTCGTTCCCGAGGTCGTCGATCTGGTCCGGGGCCAAAACCCCGACACGCTAGTGGTCGCCGCCGGCGGCATCGCCGACGGGCGTGGACTCGCGGCGGCCTTGGCACTGGGCACGGACGGGGTCCTGGTCGGCACGAGATTTTGGGCGTCGCGCGAAGCGCTGGTTCATCCAAACCACCATGATGCTGTGTTGCAGAGCAACGGCGACGCGACGGTCCGAACCTCCGTACCGGACATTGCGCGTCGATACCCATGGCCGTCCGATTTTTCGATCCGGGTGATGGACAACGACTACATCAGACGTTGGGCCGGACAGGAGCGCGAGCTCGAGGCGGCGCTGGCCGTCGAGGGTCCCAAATACGACAGCGCCTTTGCGCAGGGGGATACCGGGAACGCCGCCGTCATCTTCGGCGAGAGCGGCGGTCTCGTCCATTCGATAGACCCTGCTGCCGTCATCATCGACCGGATGATCGACGAGGCGGTGCGGACGCTTCAGACGGGATCACGCCTGGTTGCAGATCCATGAAGCTGGGGCTTGGGGGAACTTACTCCCACTTAGGCGGTCAGGGGTGAGGTGAGGGCAGCACGTTCGACGCGGGAACGCCGACGCGCCGGGCGAGCCGCCGAGCCGCGATCAGAAGCCCAAGCGCCGCGACGTTGATCGCGAAGATGCGGAGCACGACCGGCAGCGCGAACGCGCCCGAGCCCGAGGGCCAAACCGCGGTGGCTGCGACCAACACCAGTTCGTAGGCCGCATAGGCTCCCACGAGCCCCGGTCCCAGCGCGATGGGGAGCGAGACCGCGAGCCTTCGCTCGACGCCGCGCGCGACCGCCCAGGCGGCCAATGCGGCCACACCGATGGCGATGCCCCACCCCACCGTCGAGAGCGTCCAGGGGTAATGCATGAACCCGAAGCCGATCGCCTGGTTGCCCAACCACGTCGCCACCACAAGCAGGATCGCCTCACGCCGCCGGAGCGTGAAGGCCGCGAGCGTGGCCAGCGCCGCGAACGGCGTGGCGCAGGCAAAGGCACGACTCAGCATCAGGCTCGCGATCACGACAAAAGCCAGCCACGGCCACACGGGAGCGTCGATCTGAGCCTTGAGGCGTGGGTCGGACATGAGCCTGTTCGTTTCGCACCGGTCCGCGTGCGTCCGGCGCAGATCCGGCCCCGGAGATTGCCTTGACACTACGCGAGCCGCATTCCTATTGTCGTATCGCTTTTTTCAGAGGTGTGGAAGCCGGTGAAAGCCCGCACGGTCGCGCCACTGTAATCGGTCGTCCAAACCCTTGGACCATCGAGAGTCAGACCTCGCTCTGAAACTGCAGACCTCGAACCGGGACGCGAAAATCCCGAGGAGAACGCCATGACCGACGCCACCTTTGCGCCGTCCGCTCGTCCAATCCGCCCGCCGGCCATCCCGGTCCGAGAGGCATTGCCCTGGGCGATCTTCGGCGGCCTCGTCCTGCTGATCGCCATCTACTTCGTCGGCGCCGAGGAGGGCGCGACCTCGCTCGTCAAGGGCATGTACGTGCACGAGTTCGTGCACGACGGGCGCCACCTGCTGGGCTTCCCCTGCCACTGACGAGGTGATCCCATCATGGTTGGAAAGCTTTTGCTGCGCGGCATGCTGGTCGGGCTTGTCGCGGGACTCCTGACGTTCGCGTTCCTCAAGATGTTCGGAGAGCCGCAGGTCGACCGCGCGATCGCCTTCGAGACGCAGCTCGACGAAGCCAAGGCCAAGGCTGCCGCCGAGGAGGCCAAGGCCAAAGGCCTGCCGGCCCCTCCCGAAGAGGCGGACGAGGAGATCGTGAGCCGACCCACACAGGCCGGCATCGGGCTGTTCACCGGCGTGATGGTCTATTGCACGGCATTCGGGGGCCTGTTCGCGCTGGTCTTTGCACTCGTATACGGCCGCATGGGGGACCTTGGTCCTCGCGCCACCTCGGCGCTGCTGGCCGGGATCGGCATCGTCTCCGTCTACATCGTGCCCAACCTGAAATATCCGGCCAACCCACCGTCCGTTGGTGATCCGGAGACGATCGGCATGCGGACGGGGCTTTATTTCGCCCTCATCGCTTTGTCGCTCGCCGCCGTCGTGGCATCGACGATGCTGCGAGGCCGATTGATACCGTCGCAAGGCCGCTGGAACGCGTCGCTGTGGGCCGGCGCAGCCTACATCATCGCCATGATCGTCATCGCCGCGCTGATGCCGGGGGTGAACGAAGTCCCTGAGCAGTTCCCGGCCGTGACCTTGTGGTCGTTCCGGATCGCGTCGCTCGGCTCCCAGATGATCCTGTGGACCACGCTCGGCCTTCTGTTCGGGGCGCTGACCCACCGCGTGACGGCCCGTAACGGAGTGCTGCGGCTCGACGCGGCCGTCGTGTAACCGGTCGGCCGGCAGCGACGCGCCAAGTCGGGCCGGCGAAACGTGTTTGGGACAGGTCCGGTGAAGGCTTTGCGCAAAATCCTCGTCATCGGGATCGGTGCCGGCAATCCGGACTATGTCACGATCCAAGCCGTCAACGCTCTGAACAGCATCGACGTCGCGTTCATTCCCGACAAGGGCGCCGCGAAGCATGATCTCAGGGCCTTGCGCCGCGACATCTGCCAACGGTTCATCCGCCGACACGATGTCCGTTTCGTCGAGTTCGAAGCACTCGAGCGGCGATCGCAGCCGGGACATTACCGAGAGACGGTCGAGGCTTGGCACCAACGAACCGCCGACCAATACGCAAGCCTGCTGGGCGACGAACTCCGCGATGGCGAAACCGGTGCTTTTCTGGTCTGGGGAGATCCGAGCCTATACGACAGCACCTTGCGGATCATCGAAACGATCAGGGCGCGAGGTGATCTCGCTTTGGACTACCAGGTGATCCCGGGCATAACGAGCGTGCAGGCGCTCGCCGCGCAGCATAGGGTCGTGCTCAACCGCATCGGCGAGCCAGTCCACATCACGACGGGCCGCCGCCTGGCCGACGGATTGCCGGATGATCAGGACAACATCGTGGTGATGCTCGACGGCGAGCAGGCGTTCGCGCGCCTCGGCCACGAGGATCTCGACATCTATTGGGGCGCCTATCTCGGAACGGAAGACGAGATCCTGGTGTCCGGACGGCTCTCGGAGGTGATCGGCGACATCGAGCGCCTCCGAACTGAAGCCCGCCGAAGAAAGGGCTGGATCATGGACACCTACCTGTTGCGGAGGCGGCAGCCGTAAGGCGCAGCCGGCCCGCTGCTTCGACCCTGCCGCTTGCGGATTGTGCATCAGCCCGAGGTATAGGCAATGTCACCCGAAGGGTAGTCATTGGGAAACCGGCACGATCTTGTAGCTACCTTTGGTGTGGCCGATGCCGAACGAGGCCGCCTTGATCGGAGACTTTAACCAAGTGATCATGTTCTCGTATTGCCCCTGGATGCCGGCGTACTTTCCGGTGCCAGCGGTGATCTTCACTGTATTTCGTTGTGTTGCATCCTTGGTTTCTTTTCCGCCCTCAAATATTGTATAGAAAGTACTGCCGTCCGGATCAGAGTAGAGACACTGTCCGTTGCTCTTGAATCCGCCGCTTGTGTTTATGCTTCCTCCAGCATAGACGCAATGTCCACTCATGTTCTGGAAAATCCCTTTTCCCGAGTCATTCGTCTGGAGGATATAGTTTTCCCCGGACCAAGCCTCATGATCTGCGACCGTCTCCAACTCCTTGGTGCCGACATCGACGATGGTGAAGGTGGTCGTAAATGATCCCTCCTTTGGTACGTCCTCTGCGCGGGCGCCTGCTCCGCTGACAGTTACAAGTCCGATGCCGAGATAGAGCGCTGCAAGCACGCCAGTCGTCCGTTGCCGTGACAGCATTTCAGTCTCTCCCCTCAATCTATTGCTGTTTACCGAGAGATCAATGCGTCAATGTCTGAGCATCGATCTGTATAACATTGAACGGGAATGATGATCTGAAAGCGATAGATCGCTTGAACGGATATCGAATAGAACAACGGAACTAACGCGGTGAGTTGACGCTCAACCGCTGCAAGCGACCGTGAGATCAAAGTGACAAATAACATAGTTGAGCGGGGACGTCCACAGCGTTTTGAATCTATTGGACTGCAATCATGCTGGGCGCCGACGCTACGGCCTCGACTTTATGCAAGTATGAGGAGAAACTTAGCGACGCGCTGAAGATGATGCTCGCAGGCTGCAGCTACTCTCACTGGGCGCTGACGGTCTGTGGTGACCTGGCAACGGCTAGGAATCACCAGTTCCTCAGCGTTCGAGCAGGACGAGGCTTTGCGGCGAGGGTGGCAGCGGCTTCAGCACCACGTCCTTGAACCCTGCCCGTCGCGCCATATCCGCCAAGTCGCTTCGGGTGTAGGCGTCGCCCTTCGGCGTGGTGGCCAGCATGTGAAAGGCGAAGGACGCCGGGAACGGGGGGGAGACACGGTCCTCATTGGGCACGAACTCGACTGCCAGGGCGCGGCCCTCGTCGCCGAGACTGGCACGGACCTTTGTCAACAACCCGACGCAGGTGGCCGGATCGAAGTGATGGAGGAAGTTCGGCAGCAGCACCAGGTCGTAGCCCGACCCCCACTCGACCTCGAAAGCGCTGCCAGGCAAGCCCGTGTAGCGATCTTGCACGCCCGCGGTCACCGCGTTCTGCTCAGCCAAGGATAGGACAGCCTTCCAATCGACGGCGACGATCTCGGCCTTCGGAACCGCCTTGGCAACGGAGATCCCGAAGGTGCCATGGCCGGCCGCTATGTCGAGGACCTTGCGTGGCGCCGGTGACCAACGCGCAACCTCGGCCGCGACCCCGTCGGCGCTTGCCGCGATGAACGGGATCATCGCTTTCGCGAATTTGAGCCACACTGGATTGTCCGGTGCCACGCCGGCCATCCCCGTCGCGCCGCCATTTCTTACGAAAGCGACTGGCTCATCGAGAAACAATGCCTGGTGTTCGGATGAAGCCAGGTAGTCCACGACACTGCCCATGTAGGCTGGCGAGTCTTGAGTGAGGAATGCTGCTGTCGAGGGTGTCAGCCTGTAGACGTCCGCATCTTTCCGCAGAAAGCCGAAAACCGTCAGATAGTCGCAAAGAATTCGGATGCCGCGCTCGTCAGCGCGACACCGGGAAGCCAGATCCGCTGCGGTGCCGTTGTCAGATCCTATCGCGGAAAACAGATCAAGACCGATCGCGGCCTTCATCGCAGCTGTCTTGTGGTAGCCAAGAATGGCATCGACGATCTCGACAGGTGAGACCTCATCGCTGTCCGAATGTCGATGTTCGCCGGCGACGGATGCCTGGGTCATAGCTCCCTCCCCATGAACCTGGCCGGTTCTTTGTTGATCAAGGAACTCAGCCGAGACCACTATGAGCGGCTCTTCTTAGCTTCAGCTTAGGAATGCGGGAGCCGTCCGGTAGGGCGATCAATGGACGTAATGTTTGAACGCAAAGGCTCGATCGAGCAGGCCGTGGCAGTCGATGAAGAGAACGGGACTTCGAGCAGGCCGCGGCGCCAGCCCGGCGCCGCGCCATCTACAACGCCCGATGACGTAACCTTGCGGCCGAAGCCGGCGCATAGTGGCGGTGCCTGTCACGCCGATGGAGGTTCGTTTGAAAGCTTGGGTCATCGCCGGTCTCGTCCTCATCTCTGTGACCCAGGCCAGCGCCGCCACCGAATCGTTCACGTGCGAAGCCGACAAGTCCACCGGGTTCAAGTGGAACGGCTCTGAGTGGCAGGACGGCCGCCTTCCGTCAGCCGAGAAGTACACGGTCTTGAGGGACGGCAGCAGGTACACGTTCACGGCCGCGGGTGACGCACATCCGGAATACGAATGCGAGTCGACCAACCTTCACGTCGCTTGCGAGAACCGCAGCAGCCGCTTGATCTTCAACGGGCAGACGCTTCGCTACGCTCACTATTCCACCCTGGGCTACACGGAGGGTTGGGACGGCGACGATCTCACGCCGTCGATCACGCTGGGGCGCTGCACCAGGTTGTAGGCGACCTGCGTCCGGCCGCCCTTCACCACGCGCAGCGCGGCAGGCGGCTCGGACGACGACATGCGGACATCCGAGAAGCCGTCGGAACTCATCGGCGAACCGATGGAGAATGGGCATGATCCGTCAACCGCCTGTCGCCGGCGGCTGCGCGTGCGCCACTTCGGACGGCGAGCCCTGAAACTTCCACTAGCCACATCCGTACCTGTCGCGTCCGGGAGACCTCCGATGCGCGACCTCGACGAGGAATACGAAGAGCTTATGGACGAACTCGAGGCAGCCATTGCCGAGGCCGACTCGGCCGGGCGCGCCACTCGCATCCAGGCGGTGCGCTGCCGGATCGAGGACGTGCTGCGGGCGCAGATTGGGCTGGCCCCACGGCTGCCACCCACCGACCGACACCACGGGTCAAGTGCGCTGCACTGACGGCGGCCGAGCGATGAGTGGGTGGTGCAGCGCGTGCTCGCGGCGCTCAGCCCAGCGTTCAGCATAGCTTGGGCCAAGCCGGTGCCGCGCTTGCATTTTCCGGCCATCGCGGTGACCGGAGCTTTTCGAGTGCGGCCTGCCGGGAGCACTTTCCCCCTGTTGGGGAGCGCTTCGTCCCGTCCTGCGGGGCGAGCGTCCACTTCCCCGAGCATGGGAACTGGCAGGATTGTGCCGAAGCCCTCGACCGGGCCGCTGTCGTCAGGGCTGCGGTCGGGGCCGAGATCGGCCGGTGCGACTGGCTGACATCCCGCAAGGCCCTGCCGGAGGACCGGCGATGCCCCGGCGGCGGAAGACCGCAAGGCCACGCTGTTTGCAGGGGTCGCCAGCACCGTCGTGATCTGCTGGTGTCTCGTCCCGCTGTTCCTCGCCTCCGGCCAGGGTCCTGCCGAGGCGCTGGCCCGCTCCCCATCCTTGCAGCTGTCGGTCCCGCGTGAACAAGGCCGATCCGGGGAGCGCCGCACGGTGCGGCACGTAGGCTGGACACGCAGCTTAGAGCTGCTTCCCAATCCGAACTTCTGGGAAGCATGGCGAACAGACGCTGGAAAAGGCGATCACATCGTTGGAAAAAGCTGGCGCGCCCGAAGAGATTCGAACTCCTGACCCCCAGATTCGTAGTCTGGTGCTCTATCCAGCTGAGCTACGGGCGCATCCGGCGAGGGCGGACCTCGGATCGGGCGGGCGTCTGGCCCGCGGCCTTTCCATACGGCGTGGCGCCCGGCTTGGCAACCGAGACGGCGTCCTTCGGTCGACGCGTTCAGCCCAACATTTGAGCAGGAAGCAAGGTTGACGCGAAGGCAGGTGGGCCGTACTGCCGCGCATCACCCCGAAATCTCGAACTTGTCCGCCCGTCTCTGTTGGAGTCCCTCGTCATGCCGGTCCGCGCCGCGATCAATCACGTCACGGATTATCGCTACGATCGGCCGATCTCGCTCGGGCCGCAGGTGGTCCGACTGCGCCCAGCCCCGCATTGTCGCACCGAGGTGCCGGCCTACTCGCTCAAAGTGTCCCCGCCGAACCATTTCGTCAACTGGCAGCAGGACCCGCACGGCAACTGGCTCGCCCGGCTGGTGTTTCCCGAGAAGACCACCGAGTTCCGGGTCGAGGTCGACCTCGTGGCCGACATGGCGGTCATCAACCCGTTCGACTTCTTCGTCGAGCCCTCGGCCGAGACCTACCCGTTCGACTATGACGCCGAGACCCGTCAGGACCTCGCGGCCTATCTCGAGGCCGAGCCGGCCGGACCCAAGCTCGCGGCGTTGCTGGACACGCTCCCCAAGGGGCCGGTGCGGACCGTGGATTTCCTGGTCGACGTCAACGCCCGGCTGGCGCGCGAGATCGCCTCTCTGATCCACCTC
>JAVHMZ010520304.1:0-15416 GCA_034782995.1 Amazona versicolor
TTCGCCATACACGTCAATGTCCTGAAGACCCCATTCGACGGGGTTCTCGGCCATATCGCGTCCTTGATCGCCGGCGGAGGAGACGAGGAGAAACGTGAAGCCCGCGCGATGAAGAGCGTTCATCGCGGTGCGGCGCAGATCGACCACGGGGGCAGGTTGGGTGGTGAAGGTGGCATGAAGGTCGCGCCAGGCGTTATCGGAGAGGCCGAGGACGCGAAAGGGCGCGCCGGGAGTGATGAGCAGGACGCGGTCGAGTACCTGCGGATGGTCGAAGCGGGCTTCGAACAAGTCAGCATGGCTACGCGAGCGCCAGGACGTGGCGCGATTAGCGTCCCACGCGAGAGGCGCTTCCCACGGATTAGGCTTGGCGTCGAGAGTCCATTGCGGGCTGGCCGCGACCGGATCGGGCCCGGAGAAGACGTGCGCTTCGTAAATGCGCCATTCGGGTTTGGGATCGAGCGGCACAAAGCGCACCCCCGAGAGCGCAGCGGGCGCGAAGGCGGCGGTGGTTTGGATCACCGATGGGTTCTGCCGCGCTATGGTAAGCGCTTCCGAGAGGGCCAGATCGGGCGTGGCGTGCCAGTATATGTTAACGTCGCGCGTGGTGTACAGCTTGGCCACGTCGAGGAGCGAGAATATGCGGGCGCGGGGCGGCGTGCGGGTCTCGATCGAGCGGGCTACGCGGTAATCGCCGAAGCGGTCGAGCGGGGGCGCGGCGCGGAGGATCCAGACGTCAGGTCCGACGAGGCGATCGAGGACCGGCGGAAAGCAGAGAACGAGTTGAGCGGCCACGGTGAGCCAAAGCAAAGGGCGCGGGAGCGCGACGGCAAGCGCGAGAAGGAGAAACGGAAGCGCGGGCAGCACGAAGCGCGCGCCGTAGTTGGCAGCGGCGGGGAGCACAACGATCAGGGCGGCGAGGAGCAGCCAGCGTCCCGCGCGTCGGCGCAAGGCAAAGAGGCTGAGAGGTAGGAGGAAGAGCACCGGCCCGAAGATGCCCTGAAAGCCGCCCCCGAAGGCGTACTCCCAAGGCAGGAAGCCGCGCACGGTGTGGACGAAGTTGGCGAGGGTACGCTCGGTCTGATCGTTGAAGTAGGGGTTGGGGAAGAGCGGATTGAGAAGCGGCGCGACGGGATTGCCGGTGAGGACGGCGGCGCGAAGAATCCAGGGCGCGGCGAGCATGCAGGCGGCGAGCGCGGGTTTTCCGCGGCGAGTAAAGATGATGACAGCAAGGAGAATCGGCAGGCCGGTGATCTTGATGGCGTAGCAGAAGCCGCCGGCGACCGCGGCAGCGATACGGTAGTCGGGGCCGCAGAGCAGCAGATAGAAGGCAAGAAGGCCGTAAAAGACGAGCGCGGCATCGTTGTAAGTGCAGGTTCCGGTAATGCCGGCGACGGGCGTCGCGAAGTAGAGAGCGCCGGTGGCAGCGGCGGCGAAGGGAGGAAGCGAGAGGCGGTGAGCTATAGAGAAGAGAAGCGGAACGGTGGCGAAGAAGAGGCCGAAGTGGACGAGCTTGGCGGCGGAGGCTCCGCCGAGAGCCAGAGCGAAGGTGAAAAGCATCTCCATGCCTTGCGGCAAAATTTCATAGAAGCCGATGCGTGGAGTGAAGCCGCCGAGCCGTAGGTATTCGGCGGGCAGCGCGAGATGGTAGGTCATCGCGTCAGACGCGACCTCGGGGCCCGCGACGTGGCTGAGGTAAACGACCGCGAAAGGAAGAAGGACAGCGAAGAGGAGGAGAGGCGGCGCGGGCTCGCGAAGAATGGCGGGGCGGATCCAGTAGAGAGAGGCAAGGGCTAGGAGGCCGGCGGTAACGAAGATTCCCACGTTGGCCAAGCCCGCTAACGTGATAAAGAAAACGACCGTGCTGAGAACGGCGGCTCCCAAGCCGAGGCGCGCCGCATGAGAAAGCGGGAGTCGGGGGAAGGCGAGCGTCCCGCAGCCGTATGCCACGGCGAGCGTGAACACTCCGCCGAGGACGAACATTACACCACCCGGCGAAGAGCGGACTCGAGGCGGTCGAGATCGGATTCGTCGTTATAGAAGTGGGGAGAGATGCGCAGGCGGCCTTGGCGAGCGGCCGTGACGATGCCCGCATCGAGAAGGCCCTGGACCATGGGCGCGGGATCGCGGTCTTCCCAGTGAGCAGCGACGATCCCCGCGCCTTCGTAGGGAACGACAGCTCCGCACGAGCGCACGATGCCGCGCACTTCACGCGCCAGGGAGAGGACTTGCTTTTCGATCCGGGCGGGGCCGAGCTCGAGCATGAGGCGGATGGTCTCGGCCATCGCGAAGAGTGCGGTGAAATCGAGCATGCCGCCTTCGTAGCGCTCGGCGGAGGAGGAGAACTCCGGGTCGCCGTGGTTGAGGGTAGCGAAGGAGCGCCAGTTGCGGTCGCTGCGCCAGCCGATGGTGGCGGGCTCGAGCGTGGCGCGCAGTTCGGGAGAGACGTACGCGAAGCCGGCGCCGCTCGGCGACAGCAACCACTTGTAGCCATGGACGGCAAACATGGCGGGGCGGATAGCGGCAGCATCGAAGGGGAGCGCGCCGGCGCTCTGCGTACCATCGAGATACAGCAGGATGCCTCGCTCGCGGCAGGCTCGAGAGATTTCCGCAAGCGGCGCGGTGAAGCCGGTGTTGTAGTTGACAGTGCTGATCGCAACCAGGTGGGTGCGCGGGGAGAGAAAATCGATCAGGTTTTCGGGCGGCGATTGCGCGAGCTCGACGCCGCGGCGGGCGAGGTGCGCGGGAAAATAGAACTGGTTCGGGAATTCATCCGTGAGGGTCAGAATCTGGTCGCCCGGCTCCCAGGGAGTGCCATTTAACAGGAGCGAGATGGCGGCTGCGGTGTTCGGGATAAAAGCAACGTCTTCGGGCTCCGCGTGAATGAAGCGTGCCACGAGCGAACGAACGCGATCGACCTCGTCATACCAGGAGCGGAAATCGGAGCAGCCGAGGGCATTGCGATGCGCGAAATGCTGAAGGACAGCGGCTTCGGAGCGGCGCGGCAGGAGGCCGACCGTGGCGGTGTTGAGGTAAGTCCATTGGGCGAGGGCGGGGAACTCCTCGCGGATCATAAGGAGGCCTTCACGGCACCCGCCGCTTCGCCGACCGGAACTTCAGAGGATTGCTTGCCGCGCCGTTGGACCAATTCGACCAGTCCCTGCGCGAGCTTCTTGCCGACCGTGACGCGGAAGGGAACCCCGATCAGGTCGGCATCTTTGAACTTGACGCCGGGGCGCTCGTCGCGATCGTCGAGGATAGCATCGAGACCGAGGGCGAGGCAAGCCTGATAGATCTCGTGCGCGGCTTCGCGTTGGGCAGCGTCGGCGAAGTTGACCGGAGTAACCACAACGGTGAAGGGCGCAATGGCCGGGGGCAGCATGATTCCGTCCGCGTCGTGATGAGCTTCGACGGAAGCGGTGAGGACGCGTTCGATGCCCAGGCCATACGAGCCCATAATCGGCGTTACCTCTTCGCCGGCGGCATTGAGCACGCGCAGGCCCATGGACTCCGAGTACTTGTAGCCGAGCTTGAAGATGTGGCCCACCTCGATGGCCTTCTGAAATTCGAGCGAGCCGAGGCCGCATTGGGCGCAGATGTCGCCCGGCTCGACTTGGCGGATATCCGCGAAGCGGGCCCGGAAGTCGCGGCCGGGTGTGACGTGGCGCAGGTGGTAATCATTGCGGTTGGCGCCGGCGATGAGGTTGCGGCGGCCTTCGAGCGCAAGGTCGGCGACGACCGTGAGATTCTTCGGAGCGTTCACGGGTCCGAGGGAGCCTGGGTCAGCGCCGAACCAGTCCAGGATTTCGGCGGGATGGGCAGGACGGATATTGCGAGCCTGTACGGCGGCGGCGAACTTGGTTTCAGAGAGCTGGTGATCGCCGCGCAGAAGAGCTAGGATGGGCCGGTCATCGCCAACCATGACGAGCGACTTCAATTGCGACGTTTCGGGCAGGCCGGTAAAGGCGGCGACTTCGGCGATAGTCTTTTGGCCGGGCGTATGGAATTCTTCCGGTGCGGCGTCCGTGTCAGCATCGGGCGGCGCAGGTTTGGGCCGGGAGACCGCCTTTTCGAGATTGGCCGCGTAGCCGCACTCGGGGCAGACGACAATGTAGTCCTCGCCGGCGGCGGAAGCGACCACGAACTCGGTGGATTCGTTGCCGCCCATGGCGCCGGAGTAGGCCTCGACAGCGCGATACGCGAGGCCGCAGCGCTCCAGGATTTTGCAGTAGGCGTCGTAGTGCTTGCGGTAAGAAATGTCGAGTCCCTCGGGCGCGAGATCGAAGGAGTACGAGTCCTTCATGATGAACTGGCGGACGCGCATGAGGCCGGATTTGGGGCGGGTCTCATCGCGGAACTTGGTCTGGATCTGATACCAGAGCTGAGGCAGCTGCTTATAAGACCGGAGCTCGCCGCGCGCGATGGAGGTCATCACTTCTTCATGAGTCATGGCGAGACACATGTCGCGCTCCCAGCGATCTTTGAGGCGGAACATATCGTCGCCCATGACGGCCCAGCGGCCCGATTCCTGCCAGAGCTCGGCGGGATTGAGCGCCGGGAGCAGCATTTCCTGCGCGCCCATGCGGTCCATTTCTTCGCGAACGATTTTTGTGATTTTGAGAAGCGTACGCTGCGAAAGAAAGAGGTGGCTATAGACGCCGGCGGCGAGCTGGCGGATGTAGCCCGCGCGCAGGAGGAGCTTGTGGCTGATAACTTCGGCGTCGGCGGGTGCTTCCCGCAGAGTGGGAATGAAGAGGCGGCTCCAGCGCATGTAGTCGGAGACTACATTCTAAGCCACGCGTATGTATGGCCAGCCGCCGCTTGGCCGGCCCGAGCCGCGAAGCGACCGCTCCGATTTGTCGTAGAATCCAAAGTTGATACAATTCCGCAGGCTCACAGCGTTTCTGCTTGGCGGTTGGCTAGCGGCGAGCTTGTTTTTCGACGTGACGGCCGTTCAGTACGCCCGGCAAGCCAACCGGCTCGTGAACGCACCCGATATCCCGACGGCCCAACAAATCGGCGCCTTGGGCAAAGAGAACGCGCGGAGGTTATTGCAACACTCGGCGAACGAGATGACGCGCTGGGTCAGGGAGTTGTGGGAGTGGACCCAACTCGGCCTCGGTCTCGGACTGCTGCTGGTTCTGGTGTTCGGCGGGTCGCGCCCGTCCAAAGTATTGATCGGCCTCTGCCTTCTGATGATCGTGATTGTGCTGGGGCAAAGGTTCGGGCTCAGCCCGCAGGTGGCGAGAATGGGCCGCGCGACGGAATATCAAGCCGCGTCCGGGCAGGGCGCCGGAGCTCGCTGGTTGGGCATGGGCCGGACCTTGACAGTAATCTGCGAGGCCGGGAAAATCGCCATCGGACTGATCGCGGCAGGCGTGCTGCTGATCCGGCGGAGCCCGGAAACGGAATCCCTCGCGCAAGAATCCGAACCGGCGCGGATGCGCACGTCTCGAGGTCCCGCGGCTTAAGCCATGGATCGACGGCGCATGTGCCCCAATTGCCGGGCATTTATCACTTCCAGCGATCGCGTCTGCCCATATTGCGGGGAGAAGGTTCCGGCGCGAGCGGTGGATGCGCGAGCGGCCGGAGAGAGATTGATGGGCTTTATCCCGGCCGCCCGTTTCACGACCGTGATGATCTTGCTGATCGACGTCGCGCTATTCGCGGGAAGCGCGACCCGAGGAGGAGGCGCCCTGCTGGAAGCCGGAGCGGAGCGGGGTCCCGAGATCTTCGTATGGCATCAGTGGTACCGGCTGGTAACGGCCGGTTTCCTTCATCTCAACTGGATCCATCTCTTCATGAACTCGTGGGTGCTGTTCGATCTGGGCGCGCAAGTGGAGGAAGCGTTCGGACCGGCGCGGATGTTTGTTCTGTTCTTCGTGGCGAACTGCTGCGGCTTCTGGCTTAGCGCGAGACTGTCTCCCCTAACCCCTTCGGTGGGCGCGTCCGCTGGCCTGTTCGGTCTGATTGGCGCGATGATCGCGCTTGGCTTTCGTGTAGAAGGATCGATGGCTCGGGCGCTTCGCGGACTGTATGTCCGCTGGGCGATCTATGGCTTGTTGTTCGGGTTGCTGCCGGGCATCAATAATACGGCGCATATTGGGGGGCTGGTCTCGGGCTTTACCGCAGCCTATTTGGCGGGAGCCCCGGGCCGCCTGCGTTCGCCGAAGGAGTGGTTCTGGAGAGCCATGGCCGGGATCTGCGGTTTGATCACCGCTTGGTGCTTTTATCAACTCTACCGGCAGATTACCGCGGGATCGGCGGTGGCGTTGAACGCATGAGGATCATGAACGCATGAGGATAATAACAGCGATAGCGATGGGTCTTTTTCTCTTGGTCCTTCCGGGCGAGAGCAAGAAGGTGAAGACGCCGAAGTCTGCGAACGCCCGGGCTTATGCGAAGGCGCGTAAGGCGAAGCGGCATCGCCAAGCGAGGCCGCTAAAGAGGAAAGTGTGATTCCTCCACCCTTAATCAAATCAAGCCAAGGTTGGCGCTAGTCGCCGGAGCACTTGAAGTATTGAGCACGCCGTTCACACCGTTCGGGAAAAAGCCCCCGGAGGTAACCCCAGCTACATTGCCGTAGGCAAGATAAAGTACCTGCCCGGGCGTGCGATAAGCGCACAGGCCATTCGAAAGGTTCGTCGAGAAGTAATTGCCGCCGGTCGGGGGCGGAGGAACATCAGCGCCGTCGATGGCCGTGGTCGGAATGCCCAGGCTCGCGATGGCTGCCCGGATATTCGCAACATGCTCGCCCTCGACCGCCGCGATGCGCGCCGCAGTGGTGAGATACGGGCTCCCGGCGAGGTATACGGCCCCGCCGGTATACGCGCTGACTCCAATATCTTCAAAGATCCTGGCCATAATGAGAAATCCGGCTTGATTAGAAAGGGAGATCCCCATCGACAGCAGCGCGTCCAGATTGATGGCGGGCTTTGCGATGGGGGTCACGCCATTATTGGACAGGGCGGTGCGCAGAAGAACCACATGATTGATTTCGTCAGCCGCGATGTTTCGCGCGGCGGCGTAGAGACCGCTACTACCGAGGTTCACAGTGCTGTAGTTGAACTGAGTAACAGTGGGACCGGCGTTGCCGCTTCCGGTGACCGGGAAACCGTTCTGCTGCAGGGTTTGGGCAGTAGTCGCAATCGAGTAAAATTCAGCTTCCAAATACTCCAGATTCAGCGCGAACTGAACCACGTCCGCCGGAGCGGGATTGGGTCCGGACTGAGCCTGCGACGTTGCCGTGACCGCGGCGCTAGCGACAGCAAGCTTTTTTAGAAGGCTTCGCCGGTTCGTGGCGTTCGAGAGTACCTCTTTCATGAGCGGATTCTGTGACATGAATCCGTAACCCGGTTGCGTCGGCTGGAACTTCCCCGCAAAATCAGCAGCTAGTGCTATTTAGCGCATTTCGAGCCTGTCGGGCGGGCTGTGACATCCTAAGTTAGTGCGGCGATGGATGAGCCATAATTCAAGGGTGCTTGGGTTTTCGCGCTCATATGGGAAGAAAGGAATAGCCACCGTGAGAAAGCTGCTTTCGACTTGCATGCTGTTCGGCGCCGCCACGGCGAATGCCCACTTCATCTTTGTGCTCCCCTCTCCCAGCGGGTCAAGCGCCACGGTGATCATCAACGAGGAGTTGAAACCCAGCGCGGAGGTCGATTTGGGTTTGATCGCGAAAACCAAGCTCAGCCTGCGGAACGCCGCCGGAGAGGAGACCCCGCTGAACCTCGCGAAAGGCGAGAGCTCTTACCAGACCAAGGTTCCCGGCTCCGGAACGCGCCTGATCCACGGCGCTGCCGATCTCGGCATTCTTCCCCGTGGGCCCGGCAAGCCCAATGTCTTGATCTACCATCCGAAGACGATTGTGGGCGACGCCTTCGATACTCACACGTTGGTCGGAACGGAAACTCCGATCGAGATAGTGCCGGTCGGCAAGGCCGGGGCCGTGCAGTTGAGACTACTGGTCCACGGTAAACCGGAGGCCAACTCGGAAATTACAGTTCTCCTGCCCGATGGATCTCAGAAAAAGGTGAAGACCGATGGGAACGGCCTTTCCGAGCCCTTCACCCAAACGGGCCGGTACGGGGCGTGGGCCCGCTATTGGGAGACCGCCTCCGGCGAGAGGGACGGCCAGAAGTACGAGCAGATCCGTCACTACGCCACGCTGGTGTTCGATGCGCCCGCGGCTTCTGGCGTCACAGCCTCCACGGCGCTGCGATACGCCACGCTGCCCCAGGCGACTTCCAGCTTCGGGGCTGCGGCAGCCGGCGGTTGGCTCTATGTCTATGGCGGTCATATTGCGAAGACGCATTCTTACTCCACGCAATCCGTTTCGGGCCGCTTCGACCGTGTGAAGCTCGTTCCCGGAGCGGCTTGGGAGTCTTTGCCGGGCGGCCCGGCGCTTCAAGGAATGAATCTCGCCGCCTACGAAGGTAAGCTGTATCGCATCGGCGGAATGGAGCCGCGCAACGCGCCAGGCGAGCCGGAAGCGATTTTCTCTACTGCGGAATGCGCCCGCTTCGATCCTGTGGCCAACCGCTGGGAAGCGCTTCCTCCGCTGCCGGCGCCACGCTCCTCTCACGACGTCGTCGTTCTGGGCGATACCTTGATCGTCGTCGGCGGCTGGACCCTCAACGGGAAGGGAGGCCAGGAGTGGCGGCAAACCATGGAGATGCTCGATCTATCCGCCGCGACCCCACAGTGGCACAGCATCCCGGCCCCGTTTAAGCGGAGAGCCATGATCGCCGCCTCACATTCCGGCAAGCTCTGGGTTCTGGGCGGCATTGACGACCGAGGCAATATCAGCCATGAAGTCGCCATCTACAACCCTGCGGATCGATCCTGGAGAAACGGGCCGGCCATCCCTGGCGGCGAGGTCAACGGCTTCGCGCCGGCCGCCTGTGTGCGCGCCGGAAGGCTGTATCTCAGCGTCGCCGATGGCGCCGTCTATCGCTTGGACGAAATGGTGCAAACCTGGGAGAAATGCGGCGCCGCTACCCCGCGAATCGCTCACCGGCTTGTCGCGGAGGGTAATGCGATTCTCGTTATTGGCGGGGCCGATAAGGGGAAAAACTCGGATCTGGTTGAGGCGGTGCCGGTCGCACAGAACTGACGAGGATCTCGAGTGGAGTTCCTCCCGCAGCCCCTACTCGAGCCGCACTAGACTAGTTTCGATGGGTAAATGGATCGCGATTCTGTTCACGGCGGGTTTATTATCGGCCCAGGATAGACCTCTCACTACGTTTCCTTACACGCCCAGCCTGGATATATCCTCCATGGACCGTTCGGTGGACGCGTGTCAAAACTTCTATAAATATGCTTGCGGCGGCTGGATCCGCAACAACCCCATCCCCGCGGATCAAGCGGTGTGGAGCGTATATTCCAAACTGGATCAGGAAAACAAACAGTATCTTTGGGGCGTTCTGGAGCAAGCCGCGAAGGGAGGAAAGGAGCGGACGCCGGACGCGCAGAAGATTGGCGATTTCTTCGGATCCTGCATGGATGAGGGGGCGGTAGAGCAGGCGGGCGCGAAGCCGCTCGAGCCCGAACTGACCGCGATCGCGGCTCTCAGAAACCTGAGCGATGTCGCCCGCTGGCTCGGGCATGAACACCTCTCGGTGCAGAGCACCGGCTTTCTGTTTGGGTTCGGATCCGACCAGGACTTCTCCGATTCCAGCCGGATCATCGCGTTCGCCGCAGCGGGCGGACTGGGCCTGCCGAATCGCGACTACTACACAAAAACGGACGCCAAGAGTCAGGAAATTCGGGAGCGGTACATCGAACACATCGCCCGGATGTTGAAGCTGCTCGGGGATTCGGCCCAGGCTGTCAAGGACGAAGCGCGGTCCATTATGGGCTTGGAAACAGCGCTGGCGAAGGCGTCGCTAACCCCCGTCGAGCAGCGCGATCCGTACAAGCTGTTCCACAAAATGACGCTCGCGCAATTGCAAGTCTTGACGCCTTCGTTTCCCTGGAAGGAATACCTGGCCGGATCGGGCGTCCCGAACCTTGCCGAGTTCAACGTCACGGAACCGGAATTTTACAAGGAAGTGGAACGTCAGCTCGGAGCGCGCGATATCGGCCAGTGGAAGACTTATTTTCGATGGCACGTGGTGTCGGCCCGGGCGCCCTATCTGGCGACGCGCTTCTCCCAACCGGATTTCGAGTTCTTCCGCGAATATCTGCGTGGAGTGAAGGAGCAGGCGCCGCGCTGGAAGCGGTGCGTGCGGTGGACGGATCTGTACCTGGGCGAGGCGCTGGGTAAAGTGTTCGTCGAGAAGACATTTGGGCCGGAGGTCAAGACGCGAACGCTCGAGATGACCGGAGCCATCGAGAAGGCTATGCAGGGCGAGATCGAGCAACTGCCCTGGATGAGCACGGCCACCAAGCAGCAGGCGCTGGCCAAACTGCGCACCGTCGTCAACAAGATCGGCTACCCGGACAAATGGCGGGATTACAGCTCCGTTCGTATTGTGCCCGGCGATTTCACGGGCAACGTGGAGCGCGCGACGATATTCGAGTCGAAACGCGAATTCGCCAAGATCGGTAAGCCGGTAGACCGGGGCGAGTGGGGCATGACTCCGCCGACCGTAAACGCTTACTACAACCCGCAGATGAACGATATCAATTTCCCGGCGGGCGTTCTCCAGCCCCCTCTCTTCGATTTCAAACTCGACGATGCGCCGAATTTCGGCAACACGGGCGCAACAATTGGGCACGAGTTGACCCACGGATTCGACGATGAAGGAAGGCAGTTTGACGCGAAAGGCAACCTGAAAGATTGGTGGACGAAAGACGACGCGGCGGAGTTCGAGAAGCGGGCGGCGTGCGTACGAGATCAGTACGCGCAGTACACGGTGGTCGACGACATCAAAATCAATAGCAAGCTGACGCTGGGCGAGGATGTGGCCGACCTGGGCGGGACGCTGCTGGCTTACATCGCGTGGAAGCACGCTACGGAAGGCAAGAATCTGAAGCCGGTCGACGGCTTCACCCCAGATCAGCGCTTCTTCATCGGGATGGCGCAATGGGCTTGCGGGGACGAGCGCCCGGAAAATAAGCGCGCCAACGCAATTACGAATCCGCACTCGCCCGAGGAGTACCGCATTAACGGCGTAGTGTCGAATTTACCCCAGTTTGGAAACGCGTTCGGGTGCACGGTGGGCCAACCCATGATGCGGGCCAACGCGTGCAAGATCTGGTGATTTAGGTTCGTCCCCGTAGGTGCCAGCCAAGCAACAGCCAGGCAGCGATGAAACAGAGTCCGCCGAGGGGAGTGACGGCTCCGAACGCGCCGGTTCCCGTAAGCGCCAGGGTGTAGAGACTTCCGGAGAAGATAACCACGCCGGCAAGAAGGAGCGCGCCCACGCGGTTGGCAGCTTGGGTCGGAAGCGCGCCTGAGCGGGCGAGCGCCGCTACCAGCAGAAGACCCAGCGAGTGCACGAAATGGTAAAAGACCGCCTTTTCCCAAATGCCCAGGGAGGCTGCGCTTAGGCGATCGCGGAGACCATGCGCGCCGAATGCGCCCAGCATCACTGCCAAGGCAAGGAGGAACGAGCCGCCGGCGCCGGGATTCATCACTCCATGTGATCAAACAAAGCCATGGGGAACAAGCTGGGTTTACAATTGGGCTATCGCAGGAGAGGTTCTATGTGCAGAGTACCGGGCTGGTCTAGATGGCTTGGGACGATCGGCGTAGTGGTCGTCGCAAGCAGCTTGGTGTGGGGGCAGGGTCCGCCTCACCAAAACCCTAAGCCGGGTAGCGACCCGGGGGCGGGTGCAGGCGACACCTCCACCACCGTCGCCGCCGGAAATGTGGGGACGGACCTCGGATCGCATGGAGGCAACGAAGCCAATCTGCCGGCCAATGCTCAGCTCGATCAGCAGTTCATCTTGTTGACCGCGATGCGGAGCATGACGCAAGTCGAGTTGGGGAAAATGGCGTCTACCAAGAGCGCCAATGAACGAATCCGGGAGTTCGGACAAAGAATGTTTGATCAGGAAACGAAGGCGACCAACCAGTTGAAGCGGGTCGCCGGGAAGAACGGGATCGCGATTCCGGCGGCGCTCGATGCGAAACATCAGGAGTACGTCGGTCGCTTGGCCCAGCTATCGGGAACCGACTTCGACCGGACGTTCGTGCAGGCGCAGATCCGCAATCACGAGCGCGAAATCAAAGACTTCGAGCTTGAATCGCAGCAAGGGGCCAATCCGGCAGTGCGCAAGTATGCGAGTCAGCAGCTTCCCGTCTTGAAGGATCACCTCCAAGCCCTGCGGACTTTGAATCAAAACGACATATCCCAGAAGTAGCCGGCGGGGCGTCCCTCGAAATGTGATATGCAAGATGGGGAGATCTCAATGGGAAGAATGCTGGTGGTCTGGGCTCTGCTTACGACCCCCGTCTGGGGGAAAGATCTTTTCAATGGAAAGGATCTTAAGAACTGGAACTTCGTCGGGCGGCATGACGGCGCGAGCGATTCCGGCGGCTTCGTTGTCGAGAACGGAACGCTGAAATCGGCGCCCGGCAAGGGCATTCTCGTCTATACGCGAGAGAAGCTCGGCAACGGCATTATCCATCTCGAATACATGATGTCGACCGATACCGGCAACTCCGGTCTGTTCATCCGCATTCCGGAGATTCCCACATCCGAGGACACCGCCATCAACAAAGGAATCGAGGTGCAGATCGATAATCGCGACAACGAGTGGCACCGGACGGGCGTGTTGTACTCTATGACGAAAGCGATGGCCAGCCCGGGCAAAGGCGCTGGTGAGTGGAACACCATGGATATCACGGTGGACGGGCTGCGCACGATCGTGAAAGTAAACGGAACGCTGGTAACGGATTATGACGGCGTCAGCGCCGTACCGCCGAAGGTCAAGCCTTACGAGCCGGATCGCGGGCCTCGTCCGGAAAAAGGATACGTCGCTCTGCAGAAGCACGACGACACCTCCGTTTTTACGTTCCGCAAAATCACTTGGACCGCAAAGTAAAACTTCCGGCTTGGGTCGGCTGCCCTCCACGCCGGGACAGCGAGGCGACCGTATCTATCTGTATGGACCCTGGCGGACGCGCATGGATTTCAGCTTGCTCAAGCGGACCTCGCTCGGGTAGAAGCGAAGTGTCGAGTTCCGCGCCACCATGTTGAATGCATTTAATGACGTCAACTTTCTCCTGGGCTCGTCCGGCAACGATGTGAACTCGATTGCGCTCTCCTCGGCGCAGTTCGGCCAAACCATCGACGCGTATCGTGACATCACCGTGTCGGGGCCAACGACCCGGGCGAAAGGATCGTGGAGTTCCAGTTGCGGTCTATTTTTGACTTGCTACTGGAAAAAGGAATCATGGTTCTTACTACTATCGGCAACCTGCTAACCGATTCGAGTGTTTTCTGACGAATTTGTGAATAAGTACTGCATTTTTGTTTGACCGGCTCTTGACGCTGTGATATCTGTAGCCCACTATATCGGAATCGATATGGGCTAAAGTCAGGAGTTTGGTCATGCTGGCGAAATACAAGATCGTCTTGCCGGTTTCAATAGGGCTTCTCTTCTCCGCGGGGGTTTCCGCGCAGGAGTATCGCGGCAGAATTCAAGGGAACGTCACCGATACGAGCCGGGGCGCCATCGCCGGCGCCGCGGTGACGCTCTCTAACGTGCAGACCGGCGTGCCCGCCACACGGCAAACCAGTGAAACCGGCCATTACCTTTTCGATCTGGTTGAGCCGGGTTCGTATCGAGTGAGCGTCGAGTTCGCCGGCTTCAGCAAGTTTGTACAGGAGAACGTCGCTCTGCAATTACGCGGCGATGTAACCGTGGACGCGGTGCTCAAACCGGGGGATGTGCGAGACACGGTAACCGTCTCCGCCGACGCGAGCGCTGTGCAGTTCAACACCAGCAAACTCGAAACCACGGTGGATACCAAGCTCGCCAACAGCATCCCCCAGATCTACCGAAGTCCGTTCCTGCTGGCTCAGCTAGACCCGGCGGTCGAGAAAAACGACTACAACACGGAGTACCAGCCGTACCATAGTTGGGGCGCGAACCAACAGCGCGTGGGCGGAGGCGCCAACTTCACAAATGACTTGCAAGTAGACGGCGCGCCGGTGGGCATAGGCTACAAGACCGGTTACGTGCCCTCGCCCGACATGGTGCAAGAAGTCAACGTCCAACAAAACGCGGTGGACGCCGAATACGGCCACAGTTCCGGCTCCGCCATCAGCCTCACGCTGAAGTCGGGAACCAATCAGTGGCACGGAACCGCGTTTTATCAAGGCCAGTACCCGTGGGCAAATGCCGTAGAGGATCGTGTGCTTAACACGATCAACTTGGGGCGGCAGCATATGTACGGCGGCACGCTCGGCAACCCGATTCTGAGAAACAAGCTGTTCAACTTTGTCGCGTACGAGGGCTGGCAAAAGACGGACCCGCAGAATTTGTTGGAAACGCTTCCGACCGACTTGGAACGCCAGGGAAATTTCTCGCAATCCCTCAACGGTTCGGGCGGACTACGGACGATTTACGATCCCTGGAGTACGCAGACCTCGGCCGACGGAAAGACCGTTACCCGCGCGCCGTTCCCGGGCAACATCATCCCTGCTTCCCGTCTGGATCCGGTGGCTACGGCGTACGTTAAGCATCTCTGGAATGCCAATGCTCCCGGCATCGGCCCGTACCACATCAATAATTACTATGCGCCCCTCCCCATCCTGTTCCCGTACAAGAACTTCTCGGACCGGGTGGACTATAACATCAACGATAAGCTGCGCGTCTCGGGCCGGGTCAGTCTTTTCCGGACGCCGATTACCACCTCCAATCCGACCGGCTCCGACTACTTCCTTTCGGACCGTGGCAGCGAGCGGGACGCCAATTCCTACACGGGAGATGTGACTTATACGCTAAGCCCCACAACCGTCATCAACGTCCGCGGCGATTATCATGGCTTTACCGACGCCGCTAAGTTCGCCAGTAACTTCTCCGCGGGCGGCGGCTGGGCGAAGATCTGGCCGAACTCCGATTTCTATAAGCAAACCTTTTCCGATCCCGGAATTCCGGTGCTCATCCCTCGCATGTCGATCACGGGAACGGATGGGTCTACGCGCAACTTCAACCTGGGGCCCGGCGGCGGATATTGGAACCAGCAGCCGACAGGCGACAGTCTGGACGTGAAAATCGCTCACCAGCACGGTTCCCATTATTTGAAGGGCGGCCTCGAGACGCGCGGAAGCCGTGCCCCCAGTCTCTTGCAGCTAAGCAACCCCGGCTTTGGATTCGATGCGAAGCCGACCAGCAACACCTATGTGAACCCGAATACGCTGCTGTCAGGCGACGGCTTCGCGACCTTCCTGCTGGGAGCAATTGCGCCCACAAACGGCGGCCCGAGCGACTGGGATTCGAGCGCGACGTCCATGCCGGTT
>JAVHMZ010520407.1:0-15415 GCA_034782995.1 Amazona versicolor
GGCACCAACAGTCCAGCCAGGAGCATGGCGAGATCCTGAAGGCGATAAAGGCCCGCGATCCGGCGCAGGCCGAGCGGCATGCGCGCCGGCACGTCAGACGCGCTGCGGCATTTTGGCTCAGGGACCGCGGGGCCAGCGTGAGGGCGGCGGACGAATCGTAGGGGCCGGACCTGCGCGGGCGCGCGCAGGATGTCGGCGACGAGCGCCTGGCTGGAGACCGCAGCGATTGCCACTCCGGTGTTTCCGCCAGACACGGCGAGAGTGGTCACGCCAGTCAGCAAGTCTGCCTTGAGATCATTAAGCAGGATGGTGATATCGGCCTTGCCCGTCGCTTTGGCAAAAGCCTTCAGATCGTTGTTGTAGCCGGAGCTGACTTCGGACTGATACACGCTGATTGCGGTTTGGTGCGCCAACGCCTGCTGACGGAAGAACTCACGCTTGCCATTGCTATGGGGAAAGAAACGCACAACGATCTCGGAGGTTTCCACGGCATCGTGCCGGCCGTCGCGGAAGGCATAGCCGAGGTCCTGGAGCAGGTGGAGCGAACCCTGACCGACAATCGCGCACTGGAACGCCGTATCGACCAGCTCAAGACGCAGCTCGCGGTCTCGGCCTCCGGCTCTCTCGAACAGCAGGCAATTCCGGCGGGCGGTTCCAAACTGCTGGTAACCCAAGTGCGGGATCTGGATCGCACCCAAATGCGGTCAGTTGCCGATTCACTGCGCAATAAGTGGAAGTCCGCCGTCATCGTGCTCGGATCCGGCGACGACGGGGCGGTCTCAATCATCGCCGCGGTAACAAAAGATCTCACCGGGAAGGTGCAGGCGGGCAAACTGGTCTCACAATTAGCGCAGGCGGTCGGTGGCAAGGGCGGCGGACGTCCCGATATGGCGGAAGGCGGCGGCAAGAATATGGCAGCGCTTTCGCAAGCGCTAGATGCGGTGCGCGAGCAAATCCGGGCGGTCCTGTAAATCCCGATGGCCGAAGTGTGGGATGCGGTAGTAGTGGGCGCGGGTCCTACGGGATTGGCCTGCGCCATCGAGCTGAAACGGCGCGGCTGCTCCGCGTTGATCATCGATAAAGGCTGCCTGGTCAACTCGATCTACAACTATCCGACTAACCTGGTTTTTTTCACCACGCCCGAGTTACTGGAAATCGGCGATATCCCGATGACCAGCTTGAATGAAAAGCCCAATCGCACCGAGGCGTTGAAGTACTATCGGCGCGTCGCCGAACACTATCAGCTTGACGTTCACTTATATGAGGTTGTCAATGCTATCCAGGGACACGACGGCGCCTTCGAGATTGCAACCACGGACCGCGACGGCTGCCCGCAAAGGTACGCCGCACGTAAAGTAATCCTGGCCACCGGTTACTACGATGTCGCGAACCGGCTGGACGTGCCCGGCGAGGACTTACCGAAGGTCCTGCACTACTATCGCGAGCCTCACCCGTACTACGACCAGGATGTGATTGTCGTCGGGGCGAAGAATTCAGCCGCGATCGCCGCGCTTGAATTATTCTGGACCGGCGCGCGCGTAACCTTAGTTCATCGCGGTCCCGGGATACATCACCACGTGAAGTACTGGATCAAACCGAATATCGAAAACCGCATTAAGAGCGGCGAGGTGAAGGCTTATTTCGGTTCACAGATTCGAAACATCGAGGAGCGCCTGGTCACGCTCGAAACGCCGGGCGGCGTTGTATCAATTCGAAACAATTTTGTTTTTGCGCTGATCGGTTATCGTCCCGATTTGGAATTTTTAGAGGAGAATGGCGTGCGCCTCGATCCTCACTCGTTGCGCCCTCGTAGCAATCCCGACACTTTGGAAAGCGAACGCCCCGGCCTGTATCTCGCGGGGGTGATTGTAGCGGGTATGCATACCAATGAGATTTTCATTGAAAATGGGCGTTTTCATGGCAAAATCATCGCGGAAAGCATCGCGACTGCGCTCGCGTCTCACCCGGTCGGTTAAAAACTCTTCACGCGAATACGCAACGACTTTGTTACGTTTGCGTGCGCTTTGTCAGTACTCCGGTGGCAGGAAACCTGCATCATCTGAAACTATCCCGCCGTTCGTAGTATCAAACAAACAGGGGAAATGGAGCCTAATTATGTGGGACACGCTGTTAAATACGTTATTTGGTTGTAGCCATCGGCGCATTAGTTTTCCGCAGACGCCTTCGCGGCGGACGGCGATGCTCGGAAGCAACTTCAACGGGGAAATTCGAACGGGCACCTATGTCGCGTGCCTCGATTGCGGCAAAGAGTTCGACTACGATTGGCAGGGCATGCACGTCGGTGCGCCGGTACCGGTGCCGGTTCGCGCGCAAGCTGAGTCGTTCTAAGCAGCGACATTGGTGCTATTTCGCGTCAAGCGACTGACGCGAGAATCTCCTCAATCTGCGCCGTGTGCCGTCGCATGTGCGACGACACGGCGAGCAGCCACTGGTAGCCGTCTAACTTTCCGAGTGCAGGGTGCGGTTGGAATCTTCCGCGTAGGAACTCCGGATGGGCGAACGCGTGCATCACGAGCGTCTGATGCGCTTCGCGGTAGTCGCTCAAAGCCGCATTGGGATATGCATACTTCCCGGTGGGAAGAGCGAATGCCGGAGCCGAAACTCTGGTGAGCCGCTCAGCCACTTGGAGCGTCGCAGCGTCCTTCTCTTTCGACTTCTCGCTATCAAACGGCTCAGCCGGGACGCTGGCAAGCGCTTCGAACCTCGCGCGCACCAGGGTCTCGACGATGATTATGTGTTCGGCGCACTCGCCTACGCTCCACGATTCCGGAGTGAGCCGGGCGCGCCATTTCTCGGGCGGCAGATCGCGAATGGCGTCTTCGAAGTTGCGCTGGCTGGCGTTGAAGTGATCTTGGGCGAACTTGATTTCAGACTCCTGCATGATTTCCCTGTTTCTGCAGCGCCTTCCGCACGCTTTCGGCTAAGCGCTGAGCGGTATATGGCTTTTGTAGAAAACCCGCCAGGTTCTTGCCGGTGAAGCGCTGTATAGTTTCCTGTTCGTTATAGCCACTGGAAAGAATAACAGGCAAATCGGGGCGAAGCGCGCGCAATTCGCGAAGCGCCTGCTCGCCGCTCATCACCGGCATCGTTAAATCCAGCAGCACCAGTGCGATCTTCTCTCGCATATCGCGAAAGAGGTCCAGGCATTCCCGGCCGTTTTCGGCGAGCACTACGTCGTACCCGTACCGCTCGAGTGTGGTGCGTGTCGTTCGACGCACGACGTCTTCGTCATCCACCACCAGAATCGTGGCGGTACCGCTAAGATAGTCGTGAACGGAAGCGGAAGTATGTTTTGTTAATCCGCCTTCACTGACAGGCAGTAACACTTTGAAAGTCGTGCCTTGTCCAGGCGTGCTGTAGACCTTGATGGAACCTTTATGACCCCGAATAATTCCCATTACAGCCGCGAGTCCTAATCCCCGCCCGGTAAACTTCGTGGTAAAGAATGGATCGAATATACGGGCAACGGTTTCCGCGTCCATTCCCAGGCCCGTGTCGTGAACTTCAAGGAACACGTACCGCCCCGGCTCGATCACTGCCGGGGCAAGCGTCTGCCGGATGTAGTTCTCGTCCACATCGTGCGCTCCCGTGGCGACAATCACCGTGCCTTGCTGTTCTGGCTGAATGGCTTCAGCGGCGTTGATCACCAGGTTCATGATGAGCTGCTGCATCTGGCTGCCATCGGCGTGGATCGTGGGCAAGTGCTCGTCGAGACGGAGACGCAATTGGACGTGGTGCCCGATTGAGGTCTTGACCAATCCGCTGATTTCTCGAACCACTTCGGAGAGATTCAACCGCTCCAGAACGAATCGGCCTTTGCCTGCGTACGCCAATAACTGGCGCGTTAAATGAGACGCCCGCTCGCTGGCCCGGACCACATCCTGCAATACCGCCCTCGCTGGGTTGTTTTGAGATACCGTATCAAGCGCAAGGCTGGCGTTACCCAAGATGCCTGTCAACAGATTGTTAAAGTCATGCGCTACGCCGCCGGCGAGCACGCCCAAACTCTCCAACTTCGCGGATTGCCGCAGGCTTCCTTCAATGGCTTTCCGCTCGGTAATATCCTCCCAAATAGATCCCGCGCCAACGATGCTGCCGTTAATGCGGATCGGGTAAAAGCTCGCGACGTAATGGCAGGACCGGTCGGTCAACACGGCGGAAATTTCCTGTGAACGAATCGATGTTCCATCGTGGAGTACGATCCGTAAGTTCGCTTCCACTGCCGGATCAAGACCCGGCAGCAGAGCGGTTAAGGAGATGCCGCGGTAAGCTTCCGGCAAGCTCATCATCGCTCTCATGGCCGCGTTCGCGCGGTTAAACCGTAGCTCGCAATCCCAAAAGCCGAAGCCTACCGGCGCGGCATCGAAGAATGTATCCAGAAGGGCCCGTGCTTCTTGAACTTCCGCGAACAGATTTTCGCGTTCGATAGCGGCTTTATTCTCTTCAGTGATGTCGGTGATGTATGCCGAAAATCCAAAGGAGGGAACCGGGTAGAAGCGAGTTCGCAGCCACCTTCCATATTGCGAATAGAAGCTTTCCAGCGTGGAAGGCAAACCACCCCGGGCCACGTCCTGGATGACGGCCGCGATCTTGGGCTCATCTGGGAATAGCTTGGTAACGTGCATGCCTTCGACGGTCCCGCCCGTCATGCCGAGAATCTGCTGTGCTGCGGCATTGCAATAGCGCGCCTGTCCCGTTTCGTCAAACGCGCAAAAGCCATCGCCAATACTTTGGAGGATTGCGGTACGCTGGTGCAGCTCGCTTTCGAGTCGCTCGTTCAATGAACGGATGGCATCTTGATGCCGCGCATTCTTCCGGTTCTCCCGCCCAAGCACTACGGCAACAACTGCCAGCAACACGATCAACACCAAATCGCCAAGTCCGCTTATGAGGAAAGCGGTTTGTGCGGAAGCGGCTGTTCTAGCGGTTTGCTCACGAAGGCTGGTCTGTTCGGCAGTTTGGAGCTCGTTGATAAGAATCGCGACCGGCTCCATCAACTGCGGGCCCTTGAAATTGTTCATCACGGCCAGTGCGTGCGCGCCTTGGCCCGAGCGAGCCAAGTCGACGGTTTGGTTTAGCTCGGCAAGCTTCTCATTCACGAGCTGCCGAATCTGGTCGAGCCGCGCCTGCTGGTCTGGTTCGACGGCGAGAAGTCGCGATAGTTCCAGTAGCTCGCGTTCTATTTTGGGCAGCGCGCGACTGTAGGGTTCCAAAAACGCGAGTCGCGAGGTTAGCATATACCCGCGCTGACCCGATTCGGCCGCACGCACATTGGTGCGCAAGGAGGTGGATGTCTCCAACACCTCTGATGCATGCGCGATTGCTGGCCCAATGGACTGGTACTCGCGCACGCTCCGATAGGAAAGAAACGACCCCGCAAGCGCCAGGGGTAGCGCAAGGAGGACTAGCAGCGGCTGCAGCCTCGCGCGTGGGGGACTATCTACACCGGAGTTCATGGGGGCGGCTGCCCAGGATCGACGTCATGGCGTGCATCGCTTTTCTGTATTATGGCAGCGATTTTCGGACCGTGAACTATTAAATTTTCCGGATTTTACCGCATTTAAGGGGATTTCACCTCGGATTACCGCAAATCTTCGAGAAGAGCTTCGGCGGCTCGACGTCCGCTCGCTAAGGCTCCGTTTAGCGAAGCATTCTCGCGATGATCGCCGCAGACGTAAACGCCCGGGCGAATGCGAACGGCTCGCTGCGGATGTGATAGCGCAGGCGGCGCCTGCTCGGGTTGTGCGTGAGCGATGTGATAACGCCTCAGAAATCGCCACTGTGCGGTTTGCGGCCCAAACCATTCCGTCAAGTGGGCGCGAACCGATTCCGCGTCGTGCTCGCGCGCGGCTTCGAGGACGGTGGCGGAGATGAGTGCGGCGCCGGGTGGTCCGTAGGAGCGAGCCACATTGGTCGGGATGCAGCAATTGTTCACCGGTCCCGTGCCGTCTCCGTTCAGCAGAAGTATATTCTCGTCTACAGGCGGGTGCTCCGCAGCGACGTAGTAATTCCAAACGCTACGCGACTGCGGCCTCGGGATCTCGGGAAGAAGCTTCGCCGCGCTCGGACCATCCGTGGCGACAACAACCTTCTCCGCTCGAAGGGCATCGAGCGAGGCTACGGGACTATCGCACTTGATCGCGCCCTGCGGTAAAGATTCCGCAAGCTGCTCGGGAATAGCCGCCATTCCCCGTGCAGGTATTGAGATGTCGCCATCGCCTAGCATACGGAACACGAAGTCGAACATGCGGCTCGAGGTACGCAGTTCGGGCTCGAGAAAGATACCGCCAAACAGTGGCCGGAACAGCCGGTCGATGATGGCGGCGCTGAAACCGGATTCGGCTAAGCGCTCCCGCGTAGTGACTTCATAGCGGAGGAAGAGATCGTCAACGGGGTATTGCAAGAGCGATGCGCGTAAACGAGCGATACGCAGCTTGTCCATCAATGACCCGACCGGTGAAAATAGCGAGGGGATCGCGCCGGAAGGACTGCGGAAGGGGTCGGCCACTCGATGGAACCGGTTGTCGAACCACACCAGCGCGCCCGGGTAAAACGGCTTCAGATCGAGCGCCGCGTAATCGAGTGCGCGCCGGCATTCGGGATAAGCGGTGAGCAGCACCTGGAAGCCGCGGTCGAGCAGGAATCCGTCGAGGCGATCGGTTTTGACGCGTCCGCCCACGGCATCGGAAGCTTCGTGGATACGTACCGGAACTCCGGCACGATGGAGCGTCAGGGCGCACGAAAGGCCGGCGAGCCCGGCGCCGACGACTACCACTCCACCATTCATGCGGACGGCGGCATGGAATCGGAAGCCAAGACTTCAACGGAGTTGCCGGACGGGTCGCTGACGTAGCAGGAGCGCGTACCGTCGCGATGCGTCTTGAGCGCGCCAAAACGCTCCGCCTCGTCGCTGACCAGGCCGATATGTGGCGGATGTTGCTCGGGCACGACCAAAGCCAAGCTCATATTGGCGAATCGGAGCAGCGCCCAAGTGTGGTCCTGGTAACGCACGTCGCACTGGAACGTCTTGGTGTACCATTCCACAGTATCGGCGATGCTGCGGACAGGGATCGCCACATGGTCGATAGCGTCGAGTTGACGGTTCATTTTCGGAAATCTCGATTGAGTATCCTGATTCACAGGATTGAAAAAGTCTATTGGAGCTTTCGGTTCGCTTCCCATACTATAGGATTCTTCCCTCGCATACCTTTTTGAATTTCTAGGAGACATCGAAACGTGACAGCCAAAGAAGTGCTTGAGTTTGCAAAAGAGAACAAAGCCGCGCAAGTCGACGTGCGATTCACGGACATTCCCGGCTTACAGCACCACATTTCGTATCCGGTTAGCGAGCTGGAGGTGGACTCCTTCGAGAACGGATTCGGCATCGATGGATCGAGCATTCGAGGATGGGCGGCGATCAACGAAAGCGACATGCTGCTGATTCCGGATGCCAGCACGGCGATAATGGATCCGTTTTACGAGGTTCCCACGCTGGTGATGCTGGGAGATGTAAAGGATCCGATCACCAAGCAGAACTACGAACGCGACCCGCGTTGGATCGCGCGCAAAGCGGAGCTGTTTCTCACTAACTCGGGCGCGGGCGACACGGCTTTCTTTGGAGCCGAGGCGGAGTTCTTTATCTTCGACAACATCCGGTTCGATCAGAATGCGCATTCTTCGTTCTACTTCATCGACGCCGAGGAGGGGCGCTGGAATTCCGGCCGCGAGCGCGACAATTTGGGCTACCGGCCACGGTATAAGGAAGGCTACTTCCCCGTTCCGCCCACCGACCACTACCAGGACCTGCGCGCCGAGATGGTCGAGACGATGATCCGGTGTGGGCTTACCATCGAGTGTCACCATCACGAAGTCGCTACCGCGGGTCAGTGCGAGATTGACCAGCGCTTCAGCACGCTCCTGAAGTCGGCCGACAACATGATGACTTACAAGTACGTGGTGCGCAATGTCGCGGCGCAGTACGGAAAAACAGTCACTTTCATGCCTAAACCGCTGTTTGGCGATAACGGCAGCGGCATGCATACGCACCAGAGCATCTGGAAAGGCGGCAAGCCGCTGTTCGCCGGTGACGGTTATGCCGGACTTAGTCAGATGGGGCTTTATTACATCGGGGGATTGTTGAAGCACGCGCGCGCGCTATCGGCGATTATCGCGCCCACAACGAACAGCTACAAGCGGCTGGTGCCGGGATATGAAGCTCCGGTGAACTTGGCTTATTCGCGCCGCAATCGTTCGGCGGCGTGCCGCATTCCGATGTATTCGGCGAGTCCCAAGGCTAAACGCGTGGAGTTCCGGCCACCCGATGCGGCGTCCAATCCGTACCTGGCGTTTGCCGCGATGTTAATGGCGGGTCTCGACGGCGTCTTGAATAAGATCGACCCCGGCGAGCCGCTCGACAAGGATATCTACGATCTGACTCCCGAGGAGATGAAGAGCGTTCCGTCAATGCCCGCGTCACTCGAAGAGGCTCTCGAGTGCCTCGAAAACGATCACGAGTTCCTGCTCAAGGGTGATGTGTTTACGGAAGAGTTAATCGAGACGTATATCAGTTACAAACGAAAGTACGAGTCGGATGCGGTGAGACTCCGGCCCCATCCCTACGAGTTCTCTCTTTACTACGACATTTAAGTTCACGAGTAAGTTCACGAGGCGATCGGTCAGCACAGGCGTCCGGCAACCTTCGACGCCTGTGTTTGTCTCGCGCGTAAACTTTCGTCGTCATTTGTTTAACCGCGCAACTCACTCCCGGTTCATGGGGTTGCCCGTTGTACTATGTCGCGACCCTGGCTTTTCGCAGCTTTCCTTTTGATTGCGCCCCTATTCGGGCAAACCTTTTCAAACCTCTATACTTTCGTTCCGAACCAGAATTTCACGGCGCCTACAACTCCCAACTCCACATTGGTGGAAACCTCTCCGGGAGTGTTTTATGGCACCACGCAACTTGGCGGTGCGAACCAATGCGGGACTTTGTTCTCGATCACCAAAGACGGCGCATTTACTCAGCTTCACGATTTTACAAGCACAGAAGGCTGCTACCCACAGGGCCAGTTGATCCAATCGGTGGATGGCTACCTGTACGGCGTTTCGAGTGCTCTCACCCTGGAGGCTCCTGCTGGCCCAAGTACTATTTTCCGAAGCGACCTCGCCGGGAACGTGAAAGTCGTCGCCTCGTTTACACAGGGCAGTTCCTTTCTCCGGGAATGCCTCTCTGCCACTGCCGGTCCGGACGGCTCGATTTACACACTGGTTTACTTACTAGTGCCGGACGTGGGGGAAGGAAATGTGTTAGCGGGCGCATACCCATACATATTCAATCCGAAAACATCCCACACGTTTTTCGGACAGCGGTTCGCGACTCAGTCTTTCGCTACACCGCTGACTCTTACAAGTGACGGCATCTACGGCGCTTTTCCCACTGCGCTGTTTCGCATTGCATCGGACGCGGCGCTCCATGGGTTCGCGACCCTGCCCAACCCCTCCGGTTCCCTGGTTACAGCGCTGAGTCAGGGGCCAAATGGTCTGCTTTATCTGAATGGAAATACTGGTCCGGACAACCTGACGGGATTTCTAAGCTCCTTAACGGCGAACGGCGGTAACTATCAGACGATCCAAACCTTTACCAACTCGACGGTATGCGGCGGCCCCATCACGGGCTTCACTCGTACGAGCGACGGATCTTTATACGCTGGATGCTACGGGAACTCTCCGAACTTCAACGCCTCGGTGTTCCAGATCGATCCCGCGGGAAACTATAAAGTCGTCTACGTATCCGGCCAGCAAAAGCAGATTCTGGCTTCGTTGAGCGGTCTTGCAGCGCAAGGCTCGGATGGCAAGCTCTACTGCGAGGTCTCCAACCCGAGCAATCCGGTCGATCAGTATGGAGGGTCTATCTATTCGCTGGATCTTGGTTTACCGAAACCGCCTCCTGGCGTCTCCGTTATCACTCCTTCGAGCGCGGCTGTTGGAAGCTCGGTAACCGTTTATGGCAGCCACTTCCTCGCAGCCATTAGCGTGGCCGTCAATGGAGTTTCCGCACCGTTCACAGTCCCGAGCGGCTCATTTCTGCAGGTGACCGTTCCGCAAGGCGCGACGACTGGTCATATCACGGTGACGACGCCGAACGGAACCACGACGAGCAAGCAGATACTCACGATTAACGAATAGAGCACCCAGGATCTCTGTAAAGCTCTGGGTGCCCGCCGCCACTTCGTACAAGTGCCGAAACGAAGGGATGCGGCTCGCAAGTCGAGCCGCATCTCTAAGATTCTCACCGTCAACACCCAAGATTACAAAAAGCGACTTTCCTGTAATTTAAGTGACATAGAATCTTGCCAGGGGAGAAATTTACGTTTACTTCAAAACCAACTACAACCGAGCAGACAAGTTGCTTCAGGTTGCTTGTCGGTATTCTAGCTTTCGCCACCATCGCAAGCGCTCAGACAGAGACCGTGATTCATCGATTCCATCAAGGCGACGGAACACATCCCGACGCCGGTCTAGTCGCGGACGCCGAGGGAAACCTATACGGCACAATCTACACCGGCGGCACCTACGGATTCGGTAAGGTATATAGGATCGATTCAACCGGGCAGGAAACCGTGCTGTATTCTTTCACCGGCGGCGCCGATGGGTCTTCTCCATACTATGGCGTAATTCGAGATGGGAACGGCAATTTATATGGCACAACCCTATACGGTGGTGTTGGGGCAGGTTTAGGAAACGGTGTCGTTTACAAGGTTGATGTAAACGGAACCGAAACGGTCCTCTATAGCTTTACCGGAGGGGTCGATGGCAGCTCACCCTCCTCGGGAGTGATTCTAGACGAAAACGGCAATATCTACGGAACTACTTCACGCGGCGGCTTGGGCTATGGAGTCGTTTACAAGCTCGATATCAACCGCAACGAACTAGTTCTGTACAATTTTACGGCGGGTCTGATTGGTGCCGTATTCCCATCCGGAGTCGTTCGAGATAGAGCGGGCAATCTTTACGGAACGACTGAAAGCGGCGGTCCGGCAGGCGCGGGCACTGTTTTTAAAATCACCCCGACAGGGCACTTCACCACTTTATACTCGTTCCTAGGAAGTCTTGATGGTGGTTTACCTTTGGACGGGGTTACCCGCGACGCCGCTGGTTCTCTTTATGGGACGGCATTCAGCGGAGGTAAGTTTGGTGGCGGGGTAATGTATAGGATCGACGGCATTGGCAGCCAGACTGTGTTGCACAGCTTCGGTTCCGGTTCAGATGGTCAAGGCCCCTCTTCTCGCCCGGTCTTCGACTCAGAGGGGAATCTGTTCGGACCGACCACGGCTGGTGGAACCACTGATCGTGGCGTCATTTACGAGATAAACCGCACTACGAATATCGAGTCCGTTCTGCACAGCTTTTCAGGAAGTGATGGCGGACCAGATGTTAATGGACCTCTGCTTCTGGTGAATGGAAACCTCTTCGGCACAACCTCAGAAGGTGGTAAGTACTACGACGACGGCGTGATCTTCAAGCTTACCCTTACGCCGCCAGGAGAGTAATTAAAGAACAGGAAACAACGATTGCTGCGCTTATCACATTGCGCACAATCCTTATTAGCAGAAGTCTTATGTTTAAATCCATCTCACAACGGAAACCACGCCGCTTTTCGTTGGCGGCTATCATTGTAGCGACACTCGCGCTCGCCTCCTTTGCCAGTGCCCAAACAGAGACAATACTGCATAACTTCGTCCCCAAAACGGGAATCCTCCCCTCCTCGGGTGTGATTGCGGACGGAGCGGGAAATCTCTATGGAACGACGAATCGCGGGGGGCCTGCCGATGCCGGCGTCGTATATCGACTTGACGCCGGTGGGCACTACACAGTGCTGCACGCATTTACTGGAGGTGCGGATGGAAGGACTCCTCTGTCGGGTGTAGCGCGGGACCGCAGCGGCAATCTGTACGGAACGACGGCTTATGGCGGAGGCGAGGATGTGGGCGTCGTCTATAAGATCGACCCGAGCGGCCACGAAACGGTACTCCATTCCTTCAGCTTCGAAGCGGATGGTAAAAATCCATTCGCGGGAGTCACGCTCGATGCCGCCGGCAATCTCTATGGAACGACAATGTTTGGGGGAGTATCGGGCGGCGGTATTGTTTTCCGACTCGACTCTAACGGACAGGAGACCATTCTATATAGCTTCCCGGGAGGAGCAAACGGCCAGTATCCTTTTTCAGGAGTCATTCTGGACGCGAACGGAAATCTCTACGGAAGCACGATGGATGACGGTACTCTGTTTTTCGGCGTAGTATACAAGATCGATCCGAGCGGGCATGAAACGGTGCTGCATAACTTCTCCGGCTCGGATGGAAGCGCCCCTCGAGATCTCATTCGGGACGCGTCTGGGAATCTGTACGGCACAACTTATTCAGGCGGTGCATTCGGATATGGCGTCGCCTATAAACTCGATCCGAGCGGCAACGAGACCGTGCTCCACAATTTCGGACGTTCGCCGAGTGACGGCGATAATCCGGATGGCGCCCTAACTGTCGATTCTTTGGGCAACCTCTTCGGAACCACCTACTTTGGCGGCCTATCCAACGACGGAGTTATCTTCAAGATCGACGCCGCGACGCATCAGCAATCGTCGTTGTATACATTTAGCGGAACGGACGGTAGCAACCCCCAAGCACGTCTTCTCTTCGTCGGAGCCAACATTTATGGGGTGGGGTATAAAGGCGGTGCGTCTGGAAACGGAGTCCTTTTCAAGATCACGCCCGCTCCATAAACAAGGAATCTATCGATGAGTATCGCTTTGGCGGGTGCGCGGCCATCTCTGGCGTGCTGTTCAAGTTATCTACCGTTCAATAAGCAAGTGAGGAGAATGCAAATGTCTGTAAAACGTCCAAAATCACCAATGTCCATCCAACTCCGCATCCTGGCAATCGCCATTTGCGCATTGGCGCTCGTATCTACTTCTTTCGCTCAAGACGAAACAATCCTCCACAATTTTGTCGTAATGACCGGCTCCTTGCCTGCCGCGGGAGTCACCGCAGACGGTTTGGGCAATCTCTATGGAACGACACTTACAGGGGGCACCGCCAGCGTCGGCGTAGTCTACAAGCTAGATGCAAGCGGACACTACACCATACTCCATAACTTCGCTGGCGGTGCGGATGGAACTAACCCTTTTTCCCGCGTGTCTCGCGACGGGATGGGCAATCTCTACGGAACTGCCGAAGCTGGCGGAGCCTCAAATTGCGGAATCGTTTTTAAACTTGATCCCGTCGGCGAGGAAACAATCCTTCACTCCTTTGCGTGTAAACCGGATGGGCAAAATCCTCCCGCTGGAGTCACACTGGACACAGCCGGCAGACTTTACGGAACTACGACGAATGGCGGAGCATTCGGGAAAGGCATTGTGTACCGGCTCGACCCCGATGGACAAGAAACAGTTCTCTATAACTTCGGAGGGCCCGACGGGAAAAACCCCGTCTCCGAAGTCACACTGGACGCAGCCGGTAACTTATTCGGCATTACTCAGTTCGGCGGCGCCAGAGCAACTGGTGTGGTTTACAAGCTCGATGCGAGCGGAGTGGAAACAGTGCTGCACAGCTTCTCCGGTGGTTTGGATGGCGCCCAACCCATCGCCAGCCTCGTGCGCGACCGGTCCGGCAATCTTTACGGCTCCACGTATTATGGAGGCGCGTCGAACATTGGGGTTGTTTACAAGCTGGACCCCAGCGGGAATTTCAGCGTGCTTCATAGTTTCAGCGGCCCTCCCTCGGACGGCGCCAACCCCCGAGGCGCATTGGCCTTCGATTCCTCAGGCAATCTCTACGGAACGACGACTCAAGGCGGCGCATCGAATGACGGCACCGTATTCAAAATCGATGCCGTAACCCACCAGGAGTCGGTGATTCACAGTTTCAGCTTCTTTGATGGATATTTTCCGGAGGCAGCACTCCTGATCAGCGGGGGCAAGATCTACGGGACCGCATATAACGGGGGTGCGGCCGGCTTGGGCGATTTGTTCAGAATCACCCTTCCCTAGGTGATCGAGAAAATTATTGATGTCTATAACTCGCTTCAGAATTCCTTTACCAGCCCCGGCGATCGTCATCTGCGCTTTCGCGAGCATAGCCGCCGGGTTTGCGCAAACCGAGACGATCCTCCACAATTTCACCCGCGTGGGCGGAACGAATCCCTACTCAGGAGTCATTACAGACGGCGCCGGAAACCTCTACGGAACGACTTCGGAAGGCGGACCAGCCAACGCCGGCGCGGTATATAAGCTTGACTCAAGCGGACATTACACCTTACTTCACGCCTTTTCGATCGGCGCGGACGGGGTTTCTCCAACCTCTGGCCTCATACGCGACAGTTTCGGCAATCTCTACGGAACCACCGAACTGGGCGGAACCGCTGAATATGGAACTATATATAAGCTCGACTCCAGCGGGCAGGAAACGATCTTACACTCCTTCACCGGTAAGCCGGATGGAGAATTTCCCTATGCTGGGCTTACTCTCGACGGAGCCGGAACGCTTTACGGAACCACACTGGAGGGCGGAGCACACGGGGGCGGCACTGTGTATCGGCTTGACCCAGAAGGACAGGGAACCGTTCTCTATAACTTCGAATACGGGGAATTTCCCGCGTCCGGAGTCACCCTGGATCTAGCCGGTGATCTCTATGGCACCACTCCGGATAGCGGAGTCCGAAGTAGCGGGATCGTATACAAGCTGGATACCGCAGGTGCCAAGACTGTGCTATACACTTTTTCCGGCGGACTGGACGGAGCTTTCCCGTTTGGGGGACTCGTCCGGGATGCCGCCGGAAACCTCTACGGCACTACATCCCTCGGCGGCAACGGTTCTGGCGTGGTTTTCAAAATCGATTCTGTTGCAAGGTTCACCGTGCTCCATAAGTTTGCTGGCCCTCCCACGGACGGTAGCAGCCCACAGGCCACATTGACTTTCGACTCCTCAGGCAACCTCTACGGAACCACAACCGCGGGAGGAGCATATAACGATGGCGCCATTTTCAAAATCGACGCTGTCACTCATCAGGAATCGCTGGTCTATAGCTTCAGCGGGGCTGACGGAAGCAGGCCCTACGGACCGCTTCTAATCGTGAATGCCAACCTTTACGGAACTACTTACTCGGGTGGTGCAGCGAGCTACGGAGTGATCTTCAAGATCACTCTTCGATAAACCTATCTGTGGTCGAGAGACCGTTTTACATGGCTTTTGCGGCAATATCTATGGAACGACCTTACGGAGGCGCGTTCAAGTCCTTACCGCAGAGTTTTTCAATCGCGGTGTCACTCACCGGGAATCGCTCCCCTTACGGCGTAGTGTTCTAAATAAGTACCGCTCCCTAGCGTCTCGCTCTTCAAGAGAGA
>JAVHMZ010520511.1:0-15413 GCA_034782995.1 Amazona versicolor
GGCGCTATCGTCTAACGGTTAGGACGGAGCCCTCTCAAGGCTTAAATAGGGGTTCGATTCCCCTTAGCGCTACCACTATCCGCACTTCCCACGAAATTCAAAGCCTGACCGGGCCTTCATCTTCTTACAGATCCAAATCGCTAAGAAGGTCGGCGGACGCCATTGATTGTGGAGGGGGAGGCGTCCGCCTTCGGTACGGGAATGTATTTAGAGAACGGAATCTCGCCGATCTCAGGTTACGCACGTTCGAAAAAACTAGTTTTCAAACATACCCTCAAAGAGCACTGAACTTAAATAACGCTCGCCTGCATCGGGCAGAATCACCACTATCAACTTGCCCGCCATCTCGGGCTCCTTCGCGACTCGGATTGCGGCTGCAGCGGCGGCTCCGCAGGATATCCCGCAGAGTATTCCTTCTTCTCGGGCTAGGCGACGTGCCATTTCGACCGATTCTTCGTTAGTCACCTGCTCGACTCGATCCACGACTGAGAGATCCAGAGTGTCCGGTATAAAGCCCGCGCCAATACCCTGTATCTTGTGGGGGCCTGGCTTCACTTCTTCGTGCTGTAACGTCTGAGTGATCACTGGGCTCGCTGTAGGCTCGACGGCAATGGACGTGAGCGGATGTCTCTTTTCTCCCTTGATATAGCGAGAAACGCCGGTGATGGTGCCTCCGGTCCCGATTCCGGAAACCAGAACGTCTATTTTCCCGTCCGTGTCTTCCCAGATTTCGGGTCCTGTCGTCTTGAAGTGAATGTCGGGGTTGGCTGGATTTTTAAACTGCTGCGGCATAACGAAATGGTTGGGATCCGAAGCCTGGATTTCTTCGGCCTTCGCAATCGCGCCCTTCATGCCCTTAGCTCCTTCTGTGAGCACCAGACTGGCACCCAGGGCCTTTAACACTTTGCGACGCTCGAGAGACATGGTCTCTGGCATCGTCAGCGTGATGGGGTATCCGCGTGCAGCTGCTACATAGGCCAAGGCGATGCCGGTATTCCCGCTGGTAGGTTCGACAATCGCCTTACCCTCTTTGAGAATCCCCTTTTCTTCAGCGTCCCAGACCATCGAGGCGCCTATGCGGCACTTCACCGAATAGGCAGGATTGCGCCCTTCGATCTTCGCCGCGATCGTCGCCTTAGCGCCGTCGACGATCCGGTTAAGCTTCACGAGCGGAGTCCGCCCAATGCTGAACGAATTATCTTTATAAATCACGATCTCCCTCTAAATGTCCCAGTTGGGGACAAACGCTGTGTTCTTGTCCTGCCACTGTCGTGCAAGCTCGGCAAACGTAGTTTTATCGAGAACACTCGATACTGCCGTGTCCACTTTTGTCCAGATGTCCGCGAACGGATCACATGTTTGTTGACTCGCCGACTTCACGTTCTCAAGGGCCCGAAGAACTTCTCCGACTGTCATGCTGTCCGGCGCCCGAGCCAGTAGGTATCCGCCCTCGGCCCCGCGCCGGGAATCCACAAATCCGTTCTGCTTCAGGCCTGACAAAATCAGTTCCAAAAACTTTTGCGGAATCTTCTGGCGGCGAGCAATATCAGCGATCTTGATCGGCTGGCCACTGCGGATCTCGGGACTTCGAGCAAACATCTGTTGGTGCGCAAGATCGAATAACGCCTTCAGAGCGTACTCGCTCTTGACTGAGATGTTCATCCTTTCTCCTACTGTAACGCGCAAGCGCTAATACCCGATTGAGTACGGGATATAGGGCAAGTAGGTACAGGTGTGGCCGGTGCTCGTCTGAGCAGTTACGATGGTGGGCGATTGGCTAAGACTTTATTCGGTACCGATGGCATTCGGGGCGTTGCGGGCGAGCCGCCTATGGATGCGCGCACAGCTTACGCCCTGGGCGTAGCTCTAGGCCGTTGGGCCCATGAAGTTAGAGGGGAAGAGGCGCCAACCCCTAGGGACAGTCGCGAAGTCCTGATCGGAATGGACACGCGCGAGAGTGGGCCGTGGTTGGCCGAGGCAGTCGCTGCGGGCCTAAGAGCAGAGGGCGTTGGTCCGCGATTCGCGGGCATCGTCACTACCCCAGGGGTTGCTTACCTCACTCGGACAGGTCCATTCGTGGCTGGAGTGATGATCTCGGCCTCTCACAATCCTTATCAGGACAACGGGTTGAAAGTGATCGGCCACTCCGGCTACAAGTTGCCCGACAAAGTGGAATTGGAGCTGGAGGCGACCATCCACGCAGTGCTGGGCCGATCAGGAAACGGGGACAGTCCTCGATCAGGAAACGGGGACAGTCCTCGATCAAGCGGAATAGGGGACAGTCCTGAAAAGTTGGTGGTGGATCGGAGCCTGGATCACCACTATGCGCACTTTTTGGCAGGGAGCGTTCCGGGGCGGCTGGAGATGAAGCTCGTAATTGACTGCGGCAATGGTGCTGCGGCTGAGATAGCCCCAGCTGTTTTCGCCGACTGCGGGACAACGGTGGATTGGATGGGAGTGTCCCCAAACGGCCGCAACATCAATCTCAATTGCGGATCGCTACACCTGGAGGGTTTGCGGAAGCGTGTGCTCGAGACTGGAGCCGATCTCGGAGTTGCGTTCGACGGAGACGCGGACCGCGCTCTATTCGTGTCCGCAAGCGGCCGAATTGTGGATGGTGATGCGGTCCTCTACCTTGCGGGATCAGCTTTGAAAGCAAAAGGCCGGTTGCCGGGCGACCTGGTGGTGGCTACCGTAATGTCGAATCTTGGTCTCGAGAAGGCTCTGGAGAGTGTTGGTCTACAGATGGTGCGGACCCCTGTAGGCGATAAGTATGTGCTGGAAGAGATGCTGCGCCGTGGGGCCGTGCTGGGCGGCGAGCAATCGGGTCACGTGATTTTTTCGCAGTATGCAACCACCGGCGACGGCTTGCTCACCGCTGTCCGGGTGCTCGAGATTGTGCGCGACTCCGGCAAGAGCCTCGACGAATTGGTGGCTGCCGTTCAAACCTTTCCGCAGAAGCTGGTGAACGTGCGGATCAAGCATCGGCGTCCTCTGGCAGAACTCCATGCCGTGCAGGAGGAGATCGCCGCTGCTGAGCGTGAGTTCGGTGATAGGGGCCGCGTGGTGGTGCGGTTCTCCGGCACAGAGCCGCTCGCGCGGGTCATGATTGAAGCCGGTTCGATGGCCGAGGTGGACCGCTGGACAACGCGAATCGCCGATGCAATCCGTTCCGAATTAGGCGCTGAATCGTAGGAAGGCCCAGAGTCGCTTAGCGCTCGAGTAACCCAACCACTTACCGGGGCGCTCACTTACTTCTTTACTTACTCAGGGGACACGCCATAATCAAGTCGTCGCACATTTGCTGTCCCACTTGAAACGTGCGCGTGCCCGCAGGAACGAACCCGTGGCGTTCGTAAAACCGGATCGCAACCTGGTTCCCGGCATAGACTCCCAGCAGCAGCCTGATCTTCCCTAGCCGGCGTGCCTCGTCGATGGCCCACGCCATCAGTGCCGAACCAAGACCGGACTTTTGAAAGCGATAGAGCAAGTAAATTCTGCGAAGCTCTATATCGCTGTCATTAGTTGCGACCGGAAGCTCAGGAGGGCAGAGAACCGCGTAGCCCACCGGCGCTCGCTCGATCTCCGCAACACAGAGGCTGTGGCCCGGTGAGGCAAGCCAAGTTCTGTACTGCTTTTCTGAGTTTTTTTGAGCGCAGTGAGCGAGTATGTCGTCGCCCTGGAGCGTCCCTGCAAATGTCTCGAGAAAAGTCGCAGCGCCCACTAGCGCGAGTCTCGCGGCATCTGCTTCGTCGCAATGGCGCAGTCTGATGTTTTCGGTCACCGTCAATACCGCTCAGGTTTACATATCCCCTTACGGCTAAGCGGATGCACAAAGGTTAATGCAATCGCCGTAAACGGCAGTTTTGCGAGCACGTCTTTTCAGACAGAGCGCCGGAAGAGGGCGCAATAAAAAACGGCGCGAGTTCGAGCGCTACCTGGAGGAGAAAATGAAAACCAAACTGACCGCCTGCAGCATGCTCATCATCTTTGCCGGCCTGCTTCCTGCTCAATCCATCTACAGACACGAACACGAGCAGCAGGCGCGGATCGCGCATGGCGTTCGCTCCGGCTCCCTCAGCCCCGGCGAAACGGCCCGGCTTGAAGATCGGGAGCGGGCCATCAATAGGGAGGTCGCTGCGGATCGCGCTGCTAACTATGGCCATCTCACCTCAAGCGAACGGCGTCATGTAAGACACCAGCAGCATGAGCTGAGCCGCAGTATTTACCGGCACAAGCGCAACTAAGCGATAGGCCGTTTATCGAGGATGTTGGGGAGGGTGCGGCGAGGCAAAACTCGCCGCATTCAGAAGTAAGCACGTATGCTGGCAGACATCCACCTCTCGCTATAATCCACTAAGGCGCTTCCGGTGGATCGGTCGCAAAATCTCTCAGATTCGATATTGCCGGGGCACGAGCAGCTACGGCAAATCCGCGTGGAAGTAGGGCGTGCGGAGTCTCTTGACGACCTCCGCTTCTATTTCGATCGCGTTCAAAACTTGCGGCGTACTTATCCCGATGATTTCGATCTTCAGGTGACCCTTGCAGAGGTGCACGATCAAATCATCGAGCGTGGACGTTTTCTGCGCGAGTCGTCGCAGCAATCACCTCAAGCCGCTAAGCGTGCCAACTCGAAGCAGGCCGACCTATTCGACGTGCCCGCTTCTACGCCGCTTGCAGAGCGACATCCTTCGGCTCAGCAAGACCCGCAGAACGGATCGGCAGGATCCGGAGCAGAGCCACAGGGAGAGCTTGAGATTCACGGTGCGCAGGAGATCGATGCCAAGACCTGGCAACGAGCCACATATCTGGCACTATTTTTTGCGCTCCTTCTGTTTTTTGCATTTTTCTATCTCATACAGACGGCGCGACGCTTGAACTTTCCGCAACCTGAGGCTTCAAACGCCGGTGCTGCCAAGTCCTCGCCCGCTCCCGCCACCGCGAAACCTGCAGAGAATGTTCAGACACCGGCAGCACCGGTTCAACCCACAGGACCGATTCTGCGGGTGTATACCGATCTGATCCCGGCCACACTCATTCTCGACGACGGCGAACCGCAGGAGATAAAGGACGGTGAGTTTACTGCAGAGAAGCTGGAGCCCGGGCGTCACTCGCTGCGGGTGAGCGGCAAGTACGGCAGTGCGGCGCTTAGTTTCGACCTGAACGAAGGGGCCGCACCAAGAGTGATCGGACAGCCTATTGCTTCGAATGTGATGGCCGTTGCTGTATCTACGGAAGGCGGCCACGGCACCCTCAGCACGAACGCGGACCACCCCATTGTGGTCATGGATAACACGCCAGTGGAGGAGGGAGATGGTGGCCCGGTCGCGCTCGAAAATCTCGGTCGGAAGGATCACGACTTACAGGTAAGCGAGAGCAAAGATCGTCAACGATTTGTTCTCACCTATACGCAGGCGCCTGCACTCACGCTATACATCAAATCCGATCCGAATGCTGGCACCGTGGTGATTGCTGCCGGCGAGGACAGCGCCGACATCTACGTGAACGATGCACTCTATCGCCGTCGCACCGAACATGGCCAGATTCGCATTCCGCTTAAGGTTGGCGATTACAGCGTTCGAGTTCATAAGCCCGGCTTTATGGATCCGCCGCCGCAGAGCGTTCACGTGAATAAGGCGGAAGAGTCGCGCCTCGAGTTCAAATTAGAGCCGATGCCGCAAGTGGCGACGCTGCAAGTGAAGGGGGCGCTGCCCGGAACGATGGTCTATGTCGATCACGAGTTTGCGGCGTCTATCGATGCCGACGGAAATGCGACGTTGTCGAATCTAAAGCCTGGCGCCCATGCCATCGAATTACGCCGTGAGCAGGCCGTGACCAAGCGCTTCGATCGAACCATGGCCAACGGTGAGACTGTGACGTTATCTGGGCCAGATGTGCAGCTCGAGAAAGTGGTGGCAGAAAGCAAACCCCTCCCAGCGCCTTCGACCATCGACAACGAGGGAGCGACTCGGCCCGCAGCGGGGCCTTCCAGCGTACAGATTGAAGGCGAACAAGTGCGGCGAGGCGGGGGCTTTATCCCTTATCACGTCCCAAAATCGGCAGGACGCTACTCGTTCCAGGCGCAGGTACGCAAGGGCGGCCTCTTCAAACGCGGCAAGATGCAGTGGTACGCCGGCTACGTGGACAGCAGCAATTACATACTCTTCTCACTAGATGGCAAACGGGCGGTCGTGCGCAGGGTCGTAGATGGTAGAGCAACCGAACTTGGCCGGACGGATCTCACCTTTGACGGAGACGAGTGGGTTCAGGTGGATATGCAAGTAAAGCCGGCCGGGATCGTGACACGAGTGAAGCCACAGAGCAGTGGGTGGCAAGAGTTAACGCCTGTAGAATCGACAGCACACGATTTAACTCAGGATCGTGTAGGTATGTACGTCGCTGGAAACGACGAAGTCGCAATCGCCAACTTCCGTTTCAGCAATCGCTGACATGCCACTGGACGAGCGTTCCTTTTACCGTGAGTCGCAGGTGACAAAGCCTGCCCAATTGAACTGCCCCTTCTGCCGCTCCTCGTCCGACTACGAGCTGCGCTGGCTAGTGCGGCGCAAGCTGCAACGATTGCCGGGCCGCGCCGACGATCGCGATCGCGCCAAGTTCGCCAAGGCACAGAGCTACATGGTGCTCCTCGACGATAAAACGATGTGCAAGAACCCGCATTGCCGGCGGTCGTTCGAAGTTTCCGGGGTGAAGACAACTGCGTTCTTAACGGATTGAGTCCGAACTGTTGATAGGCGCCAGCAGCAGACTCAAGCGGTGGCCCGCAGACCAGTCCTCAGCGGATCACGTAAATCGAGTGCAGCATTCAACAGTTTGGGGCTGAGCTGCCCGCAGGAACACGCCGCGGTGTCAATTATGCCGCGCAGCCCGGTGCCAAATCTTGCGCCCTTTTCTCGTTGGACCCAGACTTGACCGGAGATCTCGCGAAAGGCTACGCCGGATTCCTGATGCCAGCCCTCATGCGCTTCACACTCCCCGGCGAGTGGGCAGTGGTCCGGATCGAGTAAGATTTCGTAGATAGGCACTCCCCAGGCCGTCCACAGAGACCGGCGGTCGTGAGCGTTTAACGGCGAATCGCGGAACGCAGTCAGTACGTGCAGGGAGTGGTCGAGCGTGGGCAACCGGAGCTCGCCCGATGCCGCCGCTTCGGCAAGTCTCAGCAGGTGAGCGGCAGTTCCAGCTAGCGCTTGTGGCTCGAACGCCTCTAATCCGCTGGACCGGCGCGGTTCAAGATAGGTGCACTTGTGGAATAGGCAGTGGGGGAGCGAAACCTGGGCGACCTTGGGTCCGCCTGCCTTACGTTCTGCGGAATAGGTACGACCTGTCCGGAGCGCAGGAAGGCTGCTAGACGAGGTCATCTGCCGCATACCTACACTATGGTGGGTGCGTGAGCGCCAATCGCTGGGCCAGATTTCTCCTACCCAGCAAACAAATGTAGAGATGAAGCTGAGATCTTGTGCCACTCAGGTCGACCACCGAGTGTACGGCCTGGAACTCGCCCGCCTCATGCAAACTCAACCCACCACGGTTTCTCTTCAAACCCTGAACTTAGGGGAACTACCGATCGAAACACCAGCCTTGCTTACCTGGCAGCAGCCCACTTCTTACGCCAAATTTGCATGTCTCGGGAATGCTTGCGAAGACACCTGCTGCGCCGGTCTGGTGGTACCCGTGGATGCCGAAACCCGGGCTCGTCATTCCCAGCTCCCCGCGGCAGCACGCGCGCGAGTGGAATCGCTCATTCAGATTGCACCCGCTGAAGCCGGCGGAGCACCTCTTGAAACGGTACGACTGCGAGAAGACGCTTCTTGTCCCTTCCTTACAGAGAAACTGTGCGGCTTGCAAGCCGAACATGGAACGGACTTCATTGGCGACGTATGCTACACCTATCCACGGCTCGTCAATACCGCCTTGCAGGAGAGATCTCTTGACCTGTCGTGTCCAGAAGCGGCGCGGCTCATCCTGCTTGCCGACCAACCAGTTGATTTCGTGATAGAGACAGCACCGGTAGACGTCCGACATCTTCGCTTCAGCCGATCGTTACCAGAAGGATCAGATGTGGTCCGCGCGACCATCCTGGAAATCTTGCTTCATCGCAGCCTTCCGCTCGAGAGGCGGCTGATCCTGGCCGGCAAACTAGTGAGCGATGTTGCTGGATCCGAGAACACGAAATATGCGGTCTTAACGTTCCAGGAAGCGTTTGACAGCGGGCTGCTGAACCTCTATAACCCGCCGCGCACCTTCAGCGATGCCGGACGTGTCTCCTTGGCAACTAAGCTTCTGGAATTCCGAATGGGCGCAGACTACACAGCACCTCGCTTTCGTGATCTCATCGAGGCTGCCGTAAGTTGCTTGGGCTTGTCTGAGCCATGCGAGCCGATTGTCATCGAAGCACATTATCGTGAGGCTAACGCCCTCGCCCGGCAGCGTTTGGCGAACTACCCCCACTTGCTCGAAAACTTGTTGAGTACCCTGGCTTTCAATTCTAAGCTGCCTTACTGCGCCAAAGGTGATCCTGTAAGTGGATATCTCACCTTCGTGATCAAGTACTTTCTTGCAGAGTTTCTGTTAGTCGCAACCGCGAAGGCAAGACTCCATCACGCGCCTTCCAAGTGGGCCGTAGAAGCTATCCAGGTGAGTCTCAAGGCCCTCGATCGCTGCGGCAGATTCGATGAGATCGCCCTTGATTATCTACGGCAGATGGGCGTGACAAACTCTCAGGAAATAAGTTCTGCGCTCCTCGTCCGTTGAACATTCCGCTGCAGACAAATTAAAAAAGCTGGCCCAGATGGCCTGTTTAGTTCCATCCGGACCAGCTTACTTGCGCTCTAACCGGCGCTCTTATAGTGCGCTTCGTCTGCCAGCCAGAACGCTTACCAGAAACAGAACCAGGAATACCAGGAAGCATACCTTGGCGATAGTCGCCGCGGCTCCTGCAATAGTTCCGAATCCAAGAACGGCTGCAATCAATGCAACCACTAGAAATACCCAGGCGTACCAGAGCATAAGTGTGTCTCTCCTCGGCGTTCTCTTAGAGCAGGTAGCGTGCCAGAAAGGGCGCGTTGAGCGTTTGCATATAACCTAATAAGAACCAATAAGTTACAGGTATCGCAGAATTCTGCTCTTCGTCGTTATGGCACGGCGAGCTCGGCACATTTTGCGACCGACTGGAAATTTTCTAAATCCAATGACCCGGTCGCCTACTAGGTTGGGCTGCAAAGGTCATCTGGTAAGACAAGGTATGATCCCCAAGGCTAAGAGAGCCCGTGTGATGATTCGTGTTCTTCTTCTGGTTGCCGCAGCCGCAGTATCGGTTTCTGCCCAGAGTGGCTTGACGGTTCAGATAGGTGAGAGTGCCCCGCTCGAAGTGAAACCTGAGCTTTGGAATCAACTGGAACGCCAGAAGGCGGTCTTTAAAGACCATGACGGCAAAGCCGTCAACTATGAAGGCATCAATCTGCTTGACCTTCTCCAAAAGATGGGAGCGCCGGACGCAGCACGCATGCGGGGACGTAGTCTGGCGCTGTATGTTGTCGCTGAAGGAAGCGACGGCTACAAGGTTGTGTTCAGCTTGGGCGAACTAAGCCCTGCTATCCAGGGACTTACTGCTGTGATTGCAGACCGGCGCGAAGGACAGTCTCTGGCCGATAAGGAGGGTCCTTTGCGGCTGGTCGTGCCAACCGACAAGAAAGCGGCCCGATCCGTCCGGATGTTGACACACCTGCGGGTGCTCTCGGCGCCTCAATAAATTGTTGCCGGGAGTGCAGGGCTCGCGCGCGGCGGTCAGCGCCGTTGGGGCGGTTCGCTCGCCAGAGTCCGGAGGCACTCCAGAATGCGCGCCCGATCGGCCTGACGCACCAGAAGGTATCGATGAAGGCCCTGCCTGTCTGGTTGGAAGGTTGTCTCCCCACGGTCGTCCACGCGAATCCTTCCCGGAGGCGAGAGTGCAAAGTATGCATCATCAGGCCTGGCGGCGTACAAGGCCGCAGTCAGATCCCATGTGGGCCGATCGTAGGGCATGTGCGCATAGGCGCGATAGGCTTCCGCTACGGGATGGTGCGCAACGTAGTGAAAGTCGTTCTCAATACTACGTGCTGGATAGAGCAGCTGGTTGCCAATCTCAAAGGGGCTGGTGACAACGGGAGCGGGCCAGTCTCGGAATACTTGCTGTGCCGCTGGAATGTCCTTGGCTATGTTGAACTCCGGGTGACCTCCGCTGAAGTCGCCGGCCATAGTGACCAGCAAGCGTACTTTTTGCTCCACCAGGGCGCGATCGCGCGTGAGCAGCCGCGCCAGGTTGGTGCTAAAACCCACCTGAATTACGACGACACTCTTGTCTGCCTGCTCGAAGAGGACCTTCCGTAGCAACTCGGCGGCATCGGGTGCGTCGGAGCTGCGTCGCAAGCGACGCGGAAAATGATCGGAGGTCAGGGCATCCAACATGGGGGAGTTTTCCGGAGTTTTGCCTTTCCGAACGGTGCCGATGGGGATGGATCCGCGCAGATAGAAGGTGTTCAAGGCGTCGATTGCAGGGCCCACCAGCTCCTGATCTTTTGTGGTGGTGACCGCAATGATTCGGACCTCGCCTCGGGATTCCAGTGCATGAAGGACCGCGAGCGCCAACGTATCGTCGATATCGTTCCCCATGTCGGTATCGAAGACCACCGGCACGGGACGCTGTTGAGCGGCAGAGGCAGGGTACGCAGGCGCAGCCAAGGCAAAGGCGAGAAGAAGCAGGGAGCGAGACATGCGAGCTATCGTATCTTTGGCTTCGCTCAGTGTAGGAAAGGGAAGGGGGCGGACGCTAAGACGAAAGGCGTCGCGAAGGGTTCTACGACGCCTGTGTCAGTGCGATTGGTTGGGGGATCTGTACTGCTGTTCCTTCAGCCTAAGGCTTCGACGGTTTGCCGTCACGCATCGATGGTGGTGTGCCGTTCTCCATCTTTCGGTTGATTTTGTACGGGAAGGCGAAGCGGCCGATCTGCATCACTGCCCGATCCTTCGGCGGAAAAATATGAAATGACTCGATGGCACCGACGCGGCTACTACGCGGGGCACTTACCGTACCGAGCAGCGCTCCCGATTGTGCCTGGTAGAACTTCACGCTGAGCGCATCGTCACCGCGTTGCCAACCGAATACATACTCGCCTGCCGGAAGATTGAGATCGCCGACGACCAGGGGAACTTGAGTGGACAGGAAATGTGAGTATTTGCCATCGGCAGAGTAGCCGGCCGTGATAAGAACTACGCCGGCGACGAAAGTCTTGCCGTCGGTGATGCCGGAAGCAGTTCGGAACTCAGTTTCAATTCGCTCTTTTTCGACGGGCGCCCGTGCTGGGATTACCTGGTGCAATTCGGCTTCGGTGGCCTGGCGCCACGGCGCTTCCGCACGCGCGGCATTTGGGTCGGCAAGCGCCACAAAACTGGCTGCGAGCATCGCCGGGAGCCATTGGGGGAATGCAAGCCCGCGTTTAGGAAAGTTCAACGATGCCCCGTTGTATGGCCGATGTAGCGGCCTGCGTGCGATCCGCCACCTGCAGTTTGCTCAAAATGCTATTGATGTGGGTCTTCACGGTGGCCTCCGAGATGGAAAGCCGGTAACCAATCTCCTTGTTGCTGCAGCCGCGCACGATGAGGGTCAGAACGTCCATCTCGCGCCCAGTGAGGCCAGGGCCGGCCATGCGCTCGGCCAAACGCTCCGCCACGGCGGGAGGGATGCTGGTTTTGCCGTTGTGGACCTTGCGAATGGCATCCATCAACTGGTCTGCCGACATGTCTTTTAGCAGATAACCTTTGGCCCCCGCCTGTAAGGCACGGTAGATGTTTTCGTCGCCATCGAAAGTGGTCAGGACAATGACACGAGCGTTAGGCGAGTGCCGCCGGATCTCGGTGATGGCTTCCACGCCGCCCATCGTCGGCAGGCGCAGATCCATCAAAGTGACATCGGGCCGATGCTGCTTAAATAACGTCACTGCGTCGGCGCCATTGGCGGCTTCGGCCACTACCTTCATGCCGTCCGTGATCTTCAACAGTGCGATGAGCCCTTGGCGAACAACACCGTGATCTTCTACCACCATGACGCGAATCTCGTCGTTCATGGAGACGGCACCTCGACGCTCACCGCCGTTCCGTCCCCGGAACTCTCCACTGCCAAGGCAGCGCCGATGGCTTCCGCTCGCTCACGCATACCGGCTACGCCCCAATGTCCTTGGTCAGGTCCTCGCATGTGAGCCGGATCGAATCCGTGTCCATTATCGAATACGCTGAGCCGCACCCGGCCTGGAGTCAGAAAATCGAGGGCAATGCGGACAGAGGAAGCTCGCGCGTGGCGGACAGCGTTGCGGACAGCCTCCTGGGCGATGCGCAGGAGTTCGGCTTCGACGGCTGGATCCAGCGGACGAAAGGCGCCTTGTACATCGAGAGTAATGCGGGGCTCTCCGCCATGGCCGGAGGCTAGACTTGTGAGCCGGCCTAAGCGCTCCCGAAGGTCCTGCTCATTGCCTTCGCCTGAGCGAAGCTGCCAAATGGAACGTCGCGCTTCGGTCAGACTGTCGCGTACCAGAATTCGCGCATCATCGAGGTGTTCGCGAATGGCTGCCGAGGAAGCGCGCCCGCTATCCCCCAGCAGCTTTGACAGGATTTCAAGCTGCACGGAGATGCCGGCGAAGCCTTGGGCCAGCGTGTCGTGAATCTCGCGGGCAATGCGCGTCCGCTCCGCCAGCACAGCATCAAAGCCGGCGCGTACACGCCGCTCGCGCCAGCGGTATGCTCCGTACAACAGGCCGCCGAAAGCAGCGGCGCACAAAGCATAGAACCACAGCGTGCGATAGAAAGGCGGATGCAGAACAAGGGGCAGGGAAGAGCCGGCGCGGTTCCAAAGCCCGTCGGCATTTCGGGCTTGCACATGAAAGCTGTAATGTCCAGGGGGCAAGTTTGTATAGAACGCAGTACGGCGTGAGCCGGCTTCTACCCAAGCGCGATCAAATCCCTCCAGACGATAGCGGAAACGGATCTTCTGCGACGCAATGAAACTAGGCGCCGTGTACTCGAAGGCGTATCGTGTAGGCCCGGGAGCCACCGCCAGCTTGCCTTCGTTCTCTACGGGAATACGGCGATCGTCAAGCGTGAGCGATTCGATGACAACGGGCGGCGGCACCGTATTCAACCGCGCCTGCTCAGGACGAATACAAGCCGCGCCGCGAGGAGTAGCAAACCAGAGCGATCCGTCCTTGGCGTGCCAAACGGTAGGATGGGCGCCTCCGACACTGCCCTCGTTTAGACGAAGGCCGTCTGCCGTGCCATAGGCGACGGCTTCGCCTCGCCCTCGGAGGAGGTCGTTCCGGTTGGCGCGATAGAGGCCTGTGTTCGAGGAGAGCCAAAGACTGCCCGCAGCGTCTTCGCCGATACCGAAGACGTTGGAGGGCAGTCCATTCGCCTTTACCGCTTCCATGTGGTTGCCGGAGAAGCGGTAGAGGGATCCGCCTTGCGTGCCGATCCAAATGACTCCGGTGCTGTCTCGATACACCGCAGTCACAGTGTTCTTGTGCAGGCTGTCGGCCGCGGTGTAGACGGAGAAGGCGCCTCCCGCACGATGCACCAGGCCCTGCAGCGTTCCAATCCAGAGATCCCCAGGACTTACAGGCAGCAGTGCTCCAATCAAATCGCTGGGCAAGCCGTCAGCAACTGTGTAGGTCCGAGTGTCGCCATTAGTTCTGCGCTGCGTCAGACCACGTCGGGTGCCGATATAAAGATCCTCGCCGTCGTAGGCCAGCGAGCGGACGAAGTCGTCGGCTAAGCCGTCGGAGGAGGTCAACACTTCAATCGTTTGATCGTGTATTCGGTTCAGGCCGTCCGGCGTCCCGGCCAGCAAGTTGCCCTGGCCATCCTCGCCTAGCGCGATGATTACGTTACTCGACAGTCCATTGGCCGTTGTCAAGTGGGTCCAGCGATCCTGGTACAGACGGTCGAGGCCTGCATCGCTTGAGCCGAACCAGAGCGCGCCGTCGCGGGTCTGGAACACACAACGTACCGCCTCGCTGCTTAATCCTTGTCGCGTACCGATCAGGGTGAAGCGGCTGCGCCGTAGTACAGCCAGCCCGCTAGATTCGGTGCCTAGCCAAACATTGCCCTCGCGGTCCCGAAGGCGGCACAGGATGCCGGCGGACATTAAGGGGTCCTGTGGATCGAGCCCGGCCGAGAGCTGCTGGGGGGACGGGCGCCGTTCCGGCGGAGGCGGCGAGAGGCTAGCTTCCCAACGTGAACCGTTCCAGCGGTAAGCGCCATTGGATGTCACCGCCAGGAGAGCATTACCTCCGGCAGTGGCCCAGCGGAGAACGTTCGGGCTGCCGAGACCCTCCTCTGCTCCGTAAGCCGTGACGGTCCCGTTCCACAAACGCGCCGCGCCACCCGCGGTGGCGAGCCAGATGGATCCGTCCGTTTGCTCCGTAAGGTCGTGGCCATCGTTGCTCGGTAGCTTGCTGTTATCGGTCGTGAAGATGCGGAAACGCTGACCATCGAATTGTGCCAACCCTCCCTCGGTCGCTACGTATAAGTAGCCGCGGCGTGATTGCAGCAATGCGTGCACGGTATTCTGCGGCAAGCCACTGTCGGTGGAGTAGATTTGACGCTGCCAGGCCGGAGACTCAAACTGCTGCGCAAGTCCACTCAGCGGAAGCAGCGCGAATGCGAGCAGCAGAAGGAATTTGCGGAGCTTACTCACGGCGGATGGAAGCCAGATCGAGTTCCCTTTCGATGTTGCGCAGCACTTCGTCACTGATGCGCCGTTCACGCCGTAGCCGCAGCACGGTGGAGCGTTCTAGCTCCCGCAGCTCGTGTGTAAGCTCGCGGTAGCGGTGCACATGATGTCGACTTGAGCCCGCGTTTTCATCGTCGGAGTCCGTCAGTGTCTGCAGACGGTGATTGTAATGCAGCGCAAGGTCCTGATAGAGAGGGGCAAAGGCAGGGTCGTCGCAGTGCCGGATCTCCTCGATGCGCTTCAGAGCCTCCTCGATCATGATGCGTCGCGCGTCTTCCTCCTCGCAATTCCGCCCGACAGCGCCGGCAAGTCCCAAGAAGCGTATTAACGCCGGCAGGGTGAGTCCTTGCAGGACGAGAGTGGTGAAGATCACCGAGAAGGTGATGAAGATGATCAGGTCGCGCTCAGGGAAGGGACGGCCGTCTGGCAGGCGTTCCGGAAGGGCTTGCGCAGCAGCTAATGCAACGACGCCGCGCATGCCTGTCCAGGCCACTACGATGAGGCTGCGGAGGGGCGGGCGGTTTTCCCGCTGGTGCTGCAGATGGCGTCGCAGCCAATAGGAGAAAGCAGCGCCAGGATACATCCAGGCGAAACGAAGCGCGATGATCAGCAAGCTCGTGCCACCGCCGTATAAAAGCAG
>JAVHMZ010520620.1:0-36203 GCA_034782995.1 Amazona versicolor
TCCCAAAAACCGACGATCCGGTGCGGGTCAGTCCCGATGATTTCATTTTGTTGGCCCACGACGACGGCGAGCGCTCGCGTCCATTCGAGCCCACGCAGATCGCGGGCGAAGGTGCCATGGTCTTAACCAACAAGCCGGAGAAGCGTGGCAAAGGCGGCAACGTGGGCTTTGAAGGGATGGGCGGGATGGTAGGAGGAGGGAGTAGCTCTTCACCGGGTAACTCACCGGCCCCAAATGTGAAAACCAAGATGAACGACCGTAGCGAAGGAAACAAGAACCTGCTGCGGGCGCTGGAGCAACAGCAACTCGAGACAAAAGAAACCAAGGAGCCGGTTCAGGGATTGCTGTATTTTCCGCTGGACGGGAAACACAAGCTGAAGAACATGGCCGTCTTATATCGTGGCCCTGCCGGCTCGCTGAATCTGGAATTTGAGCACTGACGGGCGGCCATCACCGCCGATCGACGTCCGGCTTAAGATGCCTTATCGATGGACTCGACTTTGATCGTATCGCCGTCGACTGTGCCCTGAATCTTCACATTTTCCCCGGCCAGAGCGGCAGCCTTCTCCTTCGAATCCGAATCAAACTTCATCACTTTGCCATCTTTCACCAGGACAGGGTCAGCTCCGCCCTTGATGCACATGTCCTTAACGCATTTCGTATTCTTCTCGCTAACCGTGCTGTGTTTGGCGCCACAATGCGAATCGGAGATGTAACCGGTAATCTCTTCAGCGGAGGCCAACGCGGCGCTCAGCCCAAGTGCAAGTACAGAAGCAGTAAGAGCTTTCTTCATAGCACCGACATTGTATCTCTAACTTCGTACAGCCTGCGAGGAATCGCAGTAGCCCGACAAAAAGGCTCGTCTCAGACTTCCAGGATCACAGGCATGATCAACGGCCTGCGCTGGGTCTGCTTGTTTAAAAAACGCTTCAAATCCGCCCGGATTTTCTCCTGCATCACGCCCCAATCACCCCGTTCCTCCTCGCTCGACGACTCTACTGTGCGAGCCACCACGGCGCGTGCTTCTTGCAGGATGCTGGCGCTGTCGCCGGCTACAAACCCGCGGCTTACGATTTCGGGCAGGCCCTCGCTCTTCCCGGTGTGCTTATCGATGGCGATGATTGGGAGCACAAAGCCGTCCTCGGAGAGGTGCCGCCGATCCCGAATAATAATGTCTTCCACCACGTCGTCCAGGGATCCGGAATCGATACATACACGGCCAACCGTAACCTTGTCTCCGCGCCGTGCCCCGGCATCGTCAACTACCAGCGTTTCACCAGATTCCAGAACGAAGGTGTCCTGAAGTCCGGCAAACCGGAGATGTTCGGCCAGCGCCGCATGCCGCGTCAGCTGACGATACTCGCCATGTATAGGAACAAAGAATCGCGGCCGGGTAAGATTCAACACCAGCTTCAGCTCTTCCTCGCTGGCATGCCCGGAGACATGAATCGGCGGTTTCATCGTGCCGTACACCAGGTCTGCTCCGCGACGGGCGATGTGATTCATCATCCGGAAAATGCCTTTTTCATTTCCCGGGATAATGCGCGCGCTGAAAGCCACCGTATCGCCACTCTTCAACGAAAGATGCTTGTGATTGTCTACCGCCACGCGCGACATGGCTGACATCGGCTCCCCCTGTGTTCCAGAGACCACCACCGCAACCTTCTCCGGCGGCATCTGCATGATGTCCTGGGGCCGTAGCAATGTGGAATCCGGAATCGAGAGCAGTCCCAGATCGTGAGCGATCTCGGTGACGCTCACCATACTGCGTCCCAAGAAGGCCACCTTGCGACCGTACTCGTACGCGATATCGAGAATCTGCTGGAGGCGGTGAACAGAGCTGCTGAAACAAGTGATGATCAGCTTTCGTTTGGCACTGACGAATAGTTCCTCGATGCGGGGCCGCACTGCGCGTTCGCTCTCGGTGAAGCCGGGGCGATCCACATTAGTGGAGTCCGACATCAAGAGCAGCACGCCCTTCTTGCCATACTCGGCGAGCGTGTGCAGATCGAATAGCTCGTTGTCGGTGGGTGTGGGATCTACCTTGAAATCGCCGGTGTGAATGATGACGCCCAAGGGCGTGGTGATGGCCAGAGCCACCGCACTGACGATGGAGTGCGTTACCCGGATGAACTCGATTTCAAAAGCGCCGAGCGTGACGCGGTCACCGGGCTGGACGATGTGCAACTGAGCTTCGTCCAGCAGTTCGTGCTCGTCCAACCGCCGCTCTACCAGGGCGAGCGTGAACTCTGTTCCGTAGATGGGCAGGCGTAGAGAAGAGAGAAGGAACGGGATGCCGCCGATATGGTCCTCGTGCCCGTGTGTGAGCAACAAGCCACGTACTTTCCCGGCGTTCTCCTCTAAATAAGAGAAGTCGGGAGTGACGATATCGACGCCTAGTAACTCCGACTCCGGAAACATCATCCCGGCATCGATCACTATGATGTCGTCTCCATAGCGCAGCGCCATGGAGTTCATCCCAAACTCGCCTAAGCCGCCCAGCGGCACGATCTGCAGTCTGCGATCAGGCATGAAGAACTGTGGCGCTCATCGGCTCAGATCACTGCTCAACTTACGAGCTGGAAAGCAGTGGCCGTTGCGCGCGTCCGCTCGAAGCTAAAGAGTAGCATGCAGACCAACGGGCACGGGCCACCTGCCTGCACCGCCCAGCCCATCAATTCGAACTAATCTTGTCGCCCCCGACCAGCACCACAAGCTTAGCTATCGAGGGATCGCTTGGCAGATCTAACGGAACATACTGGTGATTGAACAACCGGTACACGCTCGCAGCCGTGTTTTTGCGACCGGCTGATTCCATAGCGCTGCTCAAGGTGCTTCCAAACGGCACGTACTTTGGATGGCCGTTCTCGTAGATTCGTAGTTCAGGGCTGACAGTAACATCTCCGAAAAAGGCAAGGCAGCCAACGCCGTCTTCTTTCTCAACTTGCGCGCAGCTCTTGTCGGGCTCTGTTTGCAACCCAGCCGTTGCTCTGTCGAGCGCCACCGATGTTGTCGCGCTTAGGATGAGGGCCGGCCGTTCCACCCGTTGGGAGACAAACTGCGTGAACAGAATGAGGCGATGTACTGGCACCGAGCGAATCGAATCGGCGAGGGCGGCGTCTGATTTGTCCACTACGAGTGCTTTTGGTGAGCCTGAGTCTATCTCGACTCGTGCTTTGCTGAGCTTTAATAATCCGGATCGTAGTTGCTGAACGTCATAGTAGACGGTACTTGTGCCCGCATACCCACGCAGAGAGCGCGGTTCTGGTGTAACGCTCTTATCGACATACACGCGTTGCACCTTTAGCCTCAAGTGCGGCCTGAGGTCCACAACCCCGCTTCCGAGCCAATACTCGCAATAGTTATATAGTGCTTGCTGCGGTTCTAGCGGGATGGTCTGCAGGATAAGTTCCCGGATGGCTTCGCTTGATCCGGCAGGCAGGCATCCTCGCGCCACGAGTCGATCGATTCCCGCGAGGAACGCAGTTAACGAGGAGCGAATCTGCTCAGAGGACTTGACATCCTGTCCGGCAGCGAGGAGAGCCCGCCAGTCCTGCAGCGCTGGCAAGACGAGTCTCAGGCGGACAGAATGCGCACTGTTTTCTGGTAACAATGCGAAGCTGCCCTCTCGAACGACGCAACCAGCCTGCTTCCTGCCCCTGGAGCTTGCCTGAAGGGTAAGCCGAAGACTCAATTGGCGCTCGGGCCGGTAACGGCTCGGCACGGGTGGAGGCAGTAGCAACGGCCCTGCATTCTCGATGGCCTCTACTCTGTACAGGCCCGCTGGAGTTTTGAAAAGGCCTCTCGTTCTGCAACCCGTGGCTGCAGCAAAGAGCAGGACCAACGCCAACGCTGACCTCGACCTCTTGCCTGCGCCTGAAATCATCCCGTGAGGTCCGAAGTCGACCAAAGAGTAGCATGTAGGGCAGCGGAAACATGCGAACAGATTTATGGATGGCTTGGCGCGGACTGACCCGCGATCGGGGCTTTGCGTTCGTGGCATGGCTTGCATTCACCTTGGCAATTGCGGCGACCACGATTGTCTACGGCGTCGTGCACGCGATTCTGCTGGAGCAGGCTGGTTGGAGTGATCCGCCCAACATGGTGCGTGTCCTTGGTTCCAAACGATCATCGTCGGGAACACGCGCCAAGTGGGAATCGGTGTCATGGAGTGCTTATTCCGATCTGCGCAAGCGTGATGACCTGTTCCGCGAAACGGCGGCGTCACGCAAGATGATCTACACGGTCACGAATGTACCGGTGCCCGACCAGGTGTTCGGGTACATGGTGACCGGGAATTACTTCGGGCTGCTGACCGGGCGTCCGCTCATGGGCCGCACTCTGCTGGCGCGAGACGAAGACGGCAGCGCTCCGGCAGTCGCCGTCATCAGCTACGAGGCGTGGCGTCGGGTCTTTGGAAAGGATCCAGGCGTCGTGGGTAAACACGCCACCATCGATGGCACAGCTTACGCTGTCGTCGGTGTGATGCGCCCGGAGTTTGTATTCCCTGGCGATCGACCGCTGGTCTGGACCGTGGTCCGGGATCCATCTCCCGATCTCAACGTCGATGCTGTGGCGCTGCTCCGTGGCGCTATGCCTCCGGTGGGTGCCTTGCGGCTCGGTCCCGCTCGCGACGAGCAGATCCGGCTGGAGCGGTGGCGCGATGCTCCGGATCAGAAGATACGTGGCACGCTACTGGTGTGCTTGGGTCTGGTAGGGAGCCTCGCCTTCCTGGGCTGTCTCAATGTTGCGGCCCTGCTCCTTGCGCGCAGCACGGGACGCATTCGCCAACACTTCATTCAAGTCGCCACCGGCGCAACGCATGGCCGTCTCGCGCGGCAAGCCATCTTCGAAACACTACTCCTGGCGAGCGCCGGACTCGTCGTTGCAGTGCCCCTCTCGAAAGGGGCACTCGAGTTCGTACGGGATTGGGCCCTGCGCACCCCTACGGGGCTCAACAATGCGGCCGCCATCCATCTGGATGCGACGGTTCTGCTGGCGAGTTTCGCAGCTGCAGTGACCGCGGCACTCTTAGGCGCTAGCGCGCCGGTGTTCACGGGTCTTTCTCTCGACTTCACGCAGCCCCTCCGCGCCTCCGGCTACGGTCACTCCTTGTCTCGAAGTTCGAGGGGCGTGTTTGCTGCGCTCATCGCCACGGAAGCGGCACTCACAGTCACATTGCTCGCCACAGCAGGCCTTTTTGGCAATAACCTGTTGCGCCTTCTGCGTACTGATCATGGGTTCCGGCCTGAACATGTCCTGGCGATGCGCTTGCCCGTCGGCAGCATCGTGCGCCTGCGCAGAGACCCGGCCGCAGATCGCGCCCAGGAGTCTCGCTACCGGGAGCTCGTAGCCTTGGCGAGGGAAACGCCAGGTGTTCAGTCGGCGGCGCTCACCAGCACGTTGCCGCTCTCGCATGTCGCCGTATCGACGCATTTCCGCCGACCGGCCGTGGCAACCACTTCCTCTGCTTCTCCGGTAGAGGAGGCTCTTTCGGAGGCGGTGACTCCGGACTACTTCCGAACGATGCGCATGCCCGTGATGGCAGGGCGTTCGTTCAGTCCCCAAGAGGACAGGTCCGACGCGCATGTCGTGATGGTGAACTCAGCCTTCGAACGAAAGTTCTTTGGAGGACAGAGCGCAGTCGGCCAGATGCTCTACCCAGAGACTCCTGCCTTCCCGCCAGAACGAATCATTGGGGTCGTGAAGGATTCAGCCTTCATCGACTACGACGAAGCGGTGCTGCCAGCGCTTTATCTTCCTTTCGCAAAGCGTCTGGTGCTGCCGCTCACCGGCATGGTGGTGCGCTCGGAAGCAGATCCGGCGGCACTCGCCGGCATTCTTCGGCGACGCTTTCAGGCTGCGCAACCAGATCAGGCGGTGGTGCAATTGCGAACGCTCTCGAGCATGGTGGAAGAGAGCACGTGGCTCCCTCGCCTGGCGGCATGGCTGTTCGAAGCGTTCGCGGCGCTTGCGCTGGTGCTGGCCTGTACCGGCATCTTTGGCGTGATGTCATATCTCACTGCGCTACGCCGGCGCGAGACTGGCATTCGGCTGGCGCTGGGCGCCAGGCACATAGAACTCTGGCGACGTTCGGTGGCTGGGGGCCAAGTTCCGGTCGTCCTCGGCCTTATGGTTGGGCTGGCTACATCGCTGGCCCTCGCGCGCGTGCTGCAGTCTCTCCTCTATCAGGCCGAAGCAGTCGATTTAGGGGCGCTGGTCGGCAGCGCTTTCGTACTAACGACGGCGTCGGTAGCAGCTAGTGGGATAGCGGCGGCTACCGTGTTCCGGAGCGCGCCGTCCGCCATTCTGCGGCAGGAATAAGACGCCGCTCATGCTTGTTCTGGCTGCTGCGCTCCTAACCGCTTCACTTGGCGACTTTCCACTCCAGAGCCGAGGGGTCATCCAGGATTGCAAAGTCACCTACCGGACGTACGGAACGATGAACGCAGCCAAGAGCAACGTCATCCTGTTTCCAACCTGGTTCAACGGCACAACACAGGATTTGGAGAAGTACATAGCCGCCACGGGGTTCGTAGATCCCGGGAAGTACTTCATCGTTACGGTCGACGCCTTTGCCGATGGCGTGTCCTCGTCACCATCGAACAGCACCGCGCAGCACGGAAAGCAGTTTCCTCGAATTACCATGCGCGACATGGTGGAGAGCCAGCACAAGCTGATGGTGGAAAAGCTCGGGATACCACATGTATATGCAGTGATGGGCATTTCGATGGGTGGTATGCAGGCATTTCAATGGATGTCCGCGTATCCCGACTTTATGGATCGCGCGGTGACGATCGTGGGAACGCCGCGCATGGGGGAGAAAGACATCCTGCTGTGGACGGCTGCGATGAAACTGCATCGAGTGGACCCCAAAGAGTCTGGGAATGGAGGCTCAAGTCCTGCGCCGAAGCAGACCTTACTTTCCCAACTTGCTGCCTTGGCTCCCACAGCCGAGGCCGCACTCCTGAGCCCACAGGCACGGCAACAGCTCGATCAGATCATCCGGGGCGGAAATCAACCAGGTCACACACCGGACACAACGGCAACGCAGAATAAGACACCGGCAGGGCCCATCGCGCTGCCGTTAGACAAAAACCCCGAGAATGTTCTGCATCAGTTTGAGGCCATGGTGGTGCACGATATCTCACGCGACTTCGGAGGGTCCTGGGACAAAACGGCCAGCGCGATCAAGGCACGAACGTTAGTGATCAATGCCGCACAAGACCAGGCCGTGTCGCCCGCGTTCCCTCAGCAATTTGCAGATCAAATCAAGGCGCAGAAATACATGATGGCCGGACCCTGCGGACATAACGCTTACAAGGCCGATTGCGAAGAGTCGGAAATCGTGCCCATAATTAAACAATTCCTCGACGCGCATTGAGGCGGAATGCAAGCGCGACACGCAGTCACGATCCGAGTCACTCACTGGATTACGACGATTTCGTTCATTGCGCTGCTGATTACAGGTGCTGAAATCGTCGTCTCTCACCCGCGGTTCTATTGGGGCGAGACCGGCAACGTACTCACTCCTCCGCTATTCCAACTGGCTATTCCTTCCTCAAGGTCGACAGTTCCGACCGCTTACAACTATGTGCTGCCTGACCAGAATGGCTGGAGCCGGTATCTGCATTTCCAAGCAGGCTGGGTTCTTGTGTTCGCGGGCGTTGCTTATGGAATCTTTGGCATCCGGCGCGATCACTTCCGGCGGAATTTTCTGCTGACTCGTGACGAAATGACTCCCCGTGCGCTATGGCAGGTAATTGTCCAACACCTCCGGTTTCGTTTTGGAAAGGATAAGGGGGCTCTGTCCTATAACCCGCTTCAGCGCATCACTTACGCACTAGTGATTTTTGTGCTCTTCCCTGTGATGATCTGGACCGGCCTTGCTATGTCACCTGCAGTTGCTTCGGTGTTTCCGGCGGCGGTTGCGATCTTGGGCGGCCAGCAGTCGGCGCGCACGATCCACTTCTTTGTCACTGGCTTACTCTGCATCTTTCTTTTTGTACATGTCCTGATGGTTTGGCTTACCGGGTTTTGGCTCCGTATGCGGGCCATGACGATAGGAGGCGGCGGCTACACACCGGAAGAATCAAGATGACGGAGATTTCGCGACGGAGACTCATCAGCGGAGGTTTGGCAGTTACGGCAGGAGCGTCCGGCTTGGCAGTGGCTTCCAGGCTTGCGAACCGCTACGGACTAATCCCGCCTGATAGTGGCGGGATCTTCGGGCCGGGAGAAACGCTGACGTATGCTGCGCAGCGAATCTTGACTAGCCACTCGCTTGCTCGCGAGTTTGCGCGGAGCGAGATCTCGAAAGCTCCTTTTGCAAATTCGGTCGCGCCGCTCGGCGAAGAGTTCGCGCGTTTAGAGCACGACCATTTCGCGGATTGGCGGCTGGTTGTGGATGGCATGGTTGCACGCGCGAGATCGTTCACGATTGACGAGCTCAAAGGATTTCCCTGGCGACGTCAGATCACGCATCTTGCGTGCGAAGAAGGTTGGTCGTACATCGCCGAATGGATCGGCGTTCCCTTATCCGAAATCCTGAAAACGGTAGGAACTCAGCCAAAGGCGCGCTATGTGGTGTATCACTCTATGCAGGCGGATTGGTGTGACAGCATTGACATGGCCGATGCCCTTCATCCGCAAACCCTGGTTACCTATGGAATGAATGATGGCGAGCTGCCTGTCCGGTTCGGCGGGCCGCTACGTATGCGGGTTCCCAGGCAACTCGGATACAAAAGCGTCAAATACATCAACCGGCTGACCGTGACCGATAGGGTGAACAAGTCCGAAGTTGGTTCTCCCGGCTATTCCTGGTACGCGGGAATGTGAGCGAAGGCCTGCCGCCCAGCTTGCGCTATTTCGGACAGCCGATCAGGTAGGTAATTCCCTTCTCCACGCCGCTTTGCCATTCGAAGCTCGCGGTTGTATCACAATCACCTGCCAGCGTGCGCAGGTCGTCCGACGAATAGCTGCGCAGGCAAGACAAGACGCCATCAATACCGGCAACCAGCGGGATCAGAGGCAGCACATATGTCAAAGCCAAAGCCGAGGCCCGTAGCGGTCGGATACACGGGGCGAATACCAGCGGCCCCAAGGGTGTCAGCAGCATTCCGGCAGTCTTCATCAAGCTGCGGTCGGTGCATTCAAGGACCGCGATACCGCGATGCTGGGAGACTGCGTCGTGCAGGATTGCCCTGCCCTGCTCCGGCGTGAAGTGGTGGAACGCCGTGAAGACGGTACGGAAGCCGTCGAGATCCGCGGGTACGCGAGTCGCATCCACAGGGGTGCGGTGATAGACGACGTTTGTGCCCAGTGTCTCAATGCGCCGCGCCGCCTCGGTGTTGGGATAACGGTCCGTTAACGTGACTGAGAGATCGACGGTCCCGCCTTGCACCCATTTCACCCAGGGGCCGCCGGCACCGGAGCACATATCCACAACATGTTGGCTGCCGCAGCGCCGGGCTGCGTCCGCCAGCATGGGCCGCACGGGAGCATACATATCCAAGAAGTCGTTCCAGAATTGCAAAAAATCTGTAAGCCCGTTACGAACAGCAGGGGGACACCACGGAAAATCGTGGATCTCGAATAGATGTTGTCTCTCCATGGCCGGCCCCCAGAGACGTTATCGCTTACAGAGCGTTCAATGTTTAGCTACTTCAGCGACAGCTTGAAAGCTGCCCGCTGTTAGCAGCATTTCGGTCGAGATGTTCTTGGTTCACGGCGCGCCGATACGAAATCACGCCATGCTGCGCCTGAAGGCAACCGTCCCGTTTCGGAAAGGAACCGGCGGTAAGGTCTCTGATCACTCAACTCTCCCAGGAGATCGCGGAACAGAGCCCAAAGATGATGGATCAATGTCATAGCGCCTCCGCCTGCAACGTGGTGCTGACGAAAGGCGCTTCGCTGGTGATGGCCGGACGACTTCCTGCCAGTAGACCCCACCATACGCGTACGCAGTCCAGGATCACGATGGTGACCAGGACGAGAAATGCACCGCAGACCACAGCATCCAGGCGGTCGTTAAAAATCAGCGTTTGTGTTTGCGCAGCCTTGGCGGCGGTCACTTTGCCAGAGGCCAGCGCCGCTGTAAGTTGCGCGGCATGGGAAAGGAAGCCAATACGCACGTCGGGCGAGAAGATCTTTTGCCAGCCGGCGGTAAAAGTGATGGTGGTGAGCCAGCATAGCGGGAGCAAGGTGATCCACATATAGCGCGCCCGATGCATTTTGATGAGCACGGTGGTTCCGACGCACAATGCCACGCTGCCGAGCAGTTGATTGGAGATACCGAAGAGCGGCCAGAGCGAGTTGATTCCGCCGAGCGGGTCGGTAACACCTTGATATAGGAAGACACCCCAAGCGGCTACGATGACCACGCTAGCGATGATGCTCCCGACGCGATGGTGAGCCCAATCGCGGACAGCCGGAAGATGACCCGCGAAGTCCTGCAGCATGAAGCGACCTACGCGCGTGCCCGCATCGAGCACGGTCAAGATAAATAACGCCTCGAACATGATGGCGAAGTGGTACCAGAAGCTCAGCAGACGTTCGCCGATGCCGGTGGCATTGAAGAGCGAGGAGAAGATATGGGCCATGCCCAACGCAAGCGAGGGAGCTCCGCCGGTGCGTCCGAAGAGCGATGTCTCGCCGACGGCGTGGGCGAGCCGTGCCATCTCCGTCGCCGTGACAGGGAAGCCGAGCGCGGTAATGGCGGTAGTTGCCGCCGTGGGAGTGGCACCGACCACACCGCCGGGCGAGTTGACTGCGAAATACACGCCGGGCGCCAGCGACGCGGCCGCCACCATCGCCATAATGGCCACGAAACCTTCCAGGAGCATGGAGCCGTAGCCGATAGGCCAGGCGTGCCACTCACGCGCGATCAACTTGGGGGTTGTACCCGAGGAGATGAGGGAGTGAAAACCGGAAATTGCTCCGCAAGCGATGGTGATGAAACAAAACGGGAAAATACGTCCCGCGAAGATGGGGCCGGTGCCATCGACGAAGCGTGTAATGGGCGGCAGCTGCAGTTGGGGATGTGTGGCCAGAATGCCGGCCGCGAGCAGAAAGATGACACCCAGCTTGATGAACGTGCTGAGGTAGTCACGCGGCGCCAGCAGCAACCAGACCGGAAGGGTGCTGGCCAGGAAGCTATAGATGACGAGTGCAGCCGTAAGCGCAATGGCGCTCCAGGTAAAGACTGGCGCCCAGGACGGGGAGGCCGCCACCAAGCTGCCGCCATAGATACTGAGCAATACCAAAACGAAGCCAATTGCGGAACACTCGAGCACTTTGCCCGGGCGAAGATAGCGCAAATACATCCCCATCAATAAGGCGATAGGGATAGTGAGAGCAATGGTGAACGTGCCCCAGGGACTTCCTTTCAACGCGTTGACGATCACCAAACCGACCACCGCCATCAGCACGATCATGATGAGCAGAACCGTAATCATGGCGATAGTTCCCGAAATCGTGCCGATTTCCTCACGAGCCATTTGGCCGATGGTTTTGCCATCGCGGCGCAGGGAGCAAAACAGAATCACGAAGTCCTGCACAGCGCCGGCGAGGACGGCGCCGATGAGAATCCAGAGAACGCCGGGGAGGTAGCCGAATTGGGCTGCGAGGGTTGGGCCAACGAGGGGACCGGGACCGGCTATGGCCGCGAAGTGATGGCCCATCAGAATCCACTTATTCGTAGGCTCGAAGTCCTGGCCATCACGGAAACGCTCGGCAGGTGTCGCGCGGCGATCGTCTAATCCCATTACACGAGTGGCAATAAATCGCCCGTAAAAACGAAAACCTAGAAGGTAAATACAACCGGCCGCGACAATCAACCAGAGACTATTTACCGGCTCTCCTCGATGTGTTGCAACGGTACTGACTGCGAGCGCGGCGAGTACGGCTAAGATAGCCCAAATAAAAGTGTTATAGGTTCCATAACTGGTTCGTTGCAGGGTCATTTTTTCAACTCGGTGTAACCAAAGTACAGCGATTTCTTATGTGCACAAAAGGGCTAAATCACTTAGAATTAAGGAGTCATCAACGGGTACATCGCGGCCCTAAATTCATAAGCTATATACATTTTTTTTATTTTGTCTTCACCAACTGTACTTGAACCCACATCTCTTGCCGAGACTGAAATAGTCGATCTTGCTCCCGTTGAAGTTATCCTGCCGGCCCGACCGCGAAGCGATGCTGCTGCAGCACGGCGTTCGTTCATGCTGGTCTTCACGTGTACGTTGATCGGGGCGGCTGCGCAGATCCTTATGAAGCAGGGTTCGTCCCAAGTGGGAGCACATGCGTCGCTTTCGGACGTAGCCAAGCACCCGGCCATGATCGTTGGCTTCGCTTTGGGCGTCGTCACTAACATTCGCTTGTTTGCCGGTTACTGCCTGTATGGCGTAAATACATTTTTGATGGCGGCTGCCCTGAAGGGGCGCGAGTTGTCCCGACTGTACCCAATCATTGCGCTCACTTACGTTTGGGTGACTATCTTATCGCTATTCATGTTGAATGGCGAGCACTTGAACGGGTTTCGTCTTCTTGGAATCACCTTCATTGTCGGCGGTGTTTCCGTTCTAGGGATGAGAAAGTAACATGAACACTCCGACATCAGCGGTCTTCTTTGTTCTGCTCGCTTCCTTCATCGGCTCCTTCGGTGCTGTGTTCCTGAAGCTAGGTGCGGAGCGCATGTCCGGCGGGCTTGCCCGGCTCTTTACGAACTACTGGTTGGCTACCGGAATTCTTCTATACCTTGCATCCAGCGTTGTGTACATGATGGGCGTCGGTCAACCCGGTGCTCAGCTGACGGTGCTATACCCGATGGTTTCCATCGGATATATCTGGGCCATTCTCTGGGCGCGCATCTTCTTCAACGAACCCTTCACCTGGGCCAAAGCCGGCGGACTCGGGGCTATCATCGTCGGCGTCGCTTTCATCAATCTCGGCAACGCGTAAGATTCCGACCGCGGTCTTGACTTGACGCGCTGGGTCTTTACCCACCGCTTGGTCTCTACCTGATGCGATTTGTCTCTACCTGATCCGCTTCCGCTTGGGCGGAATGCTTGAACGGCGAGGTTCCGGGGAAGATTCCGCCGTCGGGCTGGTTGCCCCTAGGATTTTGTTTAGCTCAGATTGCAAAACGAAGCCATTCCGAGAGTCATCGTTGTCTGGTTTCCCGAAGATCTCGGGATTTTGTGCGGCAATCGCCGCAAATCCGGCTTGGCTTCGGCGCTTCCTTTGAACTACGACCAGGTGCTCCCGGCACAGACGCGCTAGTCGCTCATGGGTGTTGAGGACACGAATGGCGAGCGAGTACCGTCGGTCGTTGAGGTTTCCGTCCTTGTCCCAACAGTCCGTTTGCAAATTGATGGCGCGCTGGGCGAGCCACTGATGCTGGGTTAGTTGCTGCACGAGGAGCATCTCGCCTTCGGTGGCTGGCTTAAGGTCGGCCACGAGAAGGTCCAGGAGGCGCTTAAAGGCGTCGGGATCTTCGCTGGCAAGAAGTGAAAAGGTCTGGCCGGTCAAGGCGAATTTCACGAGACTACAGGATGCAGACTGGTCGTTATCCATACGCGCGAGTCTGCGGCATGGGTTATGGCAAGACCTGGAAGAGAATCGCTAACTTGCTCAGAAGATTGAGATCACAATCGCGAAGACGCGTGTGAACGGTGATTCGGCCAGGGCTGAAGCCGGCCTGCGAGACTGTGTCGTGCTAATGGAAAGCAGCAGCGCGAAGGCCTGTTATTTTTGCAAGCAAGGCAGGACGGAGCTTTCGTCTCGCAGAATTCAGATTTCCTTGGGCAGGGTCAAGAAGAAAGTCGCTCCTTTATCAAGCCCGGATTCCACCCAGACCTTGCCGCCGTAACGGTTTACGATTCTTTGAACAATAGCCAAGCCAATGCCTGTTCCTGAATCTTGTTCGTCCCGCTGAAGTCTGCTAAAAATGCCGAAGACACTGGCGTGGTGCTCTGGCGCAATGCCGATCCCATTGTCTTTCACGCAGAATAACCAGTTCTCGCCAAGCAACTTAGCGCCGATATGAACTTCAGGCGTCCGATTCGGGCTGCGATACTTGATTGCGTTTCCAACGAGGTTCTGAAAGATTTGCTGAACGTGAACCTTCGCCAATGGTACCGGCGGTAGTTCCTCGCCGATAGTGACTTGGGCTTTCGTTTCATTGATCAGTACATGCAAGCTCTCGAGCACGGCACGCAGTTCTTCCCTGGTGTCCGTATACTCGTCAGAACGCCAATCCGCATCGACCTTCGAGTAAGAAAGTAGATCGTTCAACAAATTGTGCATACGAGTGGCTCCGTTCACAACGAATTCGAGGAGGTTCAGAACCTCGGCGTCTTCGTTTCGCAGTCTTCTCTGAATCAGCTGACTGAAGGCCAAAATCGTGCGTAGCGGTTCGCGGAGGTCGTGACTGGCGGAATAGGTGAACTGCTGGAGGTCCGCATTGGCTTTGCGGAGGCGGCCTTCACTTTGAGCAAGTCGGTCCAGCGACTCCCTGCGGACCTTGGCCATCTTCAGATGGGAGATGACTCGAGCAACCAACTCTCGAGCAGTGAACGGTTTGGTGAGATAGTCGTCTGCGCCGGCTCCAATCCCCTCCACGCGAGCTTCTTCCCCAGCGCGCGCGGATAGGAGAATGACCGGAAGCGTTTGAGTTCGTGGATCGGCTCGCAGCTTCTGCAGCAACTCGAAGCCACCCATTAATGGCATCATGACATCGCTCAGAACCAAGTCAGGGGTCCGGCGGAAGGCAACTTCGAGGGCTTCGCTGCCGTTCGTCACCGCCGTCACGTCCATGTGGGGCGCTAACAGGCGAGTGATGTATTGACGCATATCTGCGTTATCCTCTGCAAGCAGAATCATTGGCTTCTCTAAGGAGCTGTTAAAGCTAGATTCTGTTGCCGAGTCCAGTTCTTGCACCATCTTCTCGACGGTTTCGTCGACGACAGATTGAGGCACTTCGTCGGGCAACCAGCGGAGCATCTCAGGGAGATAAGTTTCGCCTGCGGTCGAAGGTTCATGGGCTTTCTGGGCGGGGGCGACGCGCTCGCTTGGGAGATGACTCGATCCAAAAGGTATGGTGACGGTGAAGCAGCTGCCTTCGTCCAACTTGCTGTTGAACTCGATCCGGCCTCCATGCAGTTTGACCAGCTCCTGCACCAGCGCTAGACCGATTCCCGAACCTTCGTGCGTTCTTGCTCGCGATCCTTCCACCCTGTAGAAGCGTTCAAAAAGGTGGGGAGCGTCTTCCGCTGCAATTCCTACGCCCGTGTCTGCGACACGGAGTTCAGCCCCACCGCCGGTTTGAGCCAGCGCGATCGTGATTGTGCCTTCAAACGTGTGTTTGAATGCGTTAGAAAGCAGGTTCGAGACGATCTTCTCCCACATATCGCGATCAACGAACACCGGCTCCGACATCGCTGGGCAGTTCACATTGAACTCCAGGCCGGCCTTCTGTGTGGCGGAGCGGAAGTTGGATGCGATGTCTATGGTCAAGGTAGAGAGATCGACGGGCCGAAAAGTGGCAGTTGCGCGGCCCGATTCGATTCGCGTAAAGTCGAGCAGGCTGTTAACCAACTTCAACAATCGAAGGCTATTTCGATGAGCGAGCGTTATCTGTTCTTGGTCTGCGGGAATGAGAGAAGAGGATTGGTCGAGTTCTTCGAGCGTGCCAAGGATCAGCGTTAGCGGCGTCCGGAACTCGTGGCTGACATTGGAGAAGAATGCTGTTTTGGCGTGGTCGATTCTGGCTAGCGCCTCGGCGCGCCTCCGCTCATCCCTAAGCGCAAGCGCTCGGCTGATTCCGGCCGTAATGTGCTGAGAGATGAGTTCTAAAAAGCCGCGATACTCATCGTCAAGAATGAGTCTTCGGCTTAAGTGAACGACCAGCACGCCGATGGTGGCCGAACGCCCGGTATCGAGAATGGGTAGCAGCATCGCAGATTGCGGAGCTCGGGGTAGCTCCGCTCCTTCTGCTGCGCTCATGGTCGCGTCGAATTCGATACTCATTGCCCTACCCGTCCGCAAAACGTCAAGCACCGGAGAAGTCGCAGGCTCGGTGTTTTCAAGGGGAATCGATTCTGGGTAGCCGTTCCCAATGGTCTGATCAGTAATCGCCACCCTCTCTGCTTGGCGACCCTCTTGGTTGAGCCGGTAGACTACGCCGAGAGGGATGTCGCCTCGGTTCTGCGCCAGAACCTGCACCGTGTTGGCGTGAACTTCCGCTTCGGTGGTGGAAGCCGACAAGCGATCGGCGAGTTCCCGCACCATTTGAAGACGGCGCGCAAGGATGAAGCGCTGTGTCGTCTCTGTGACTGCGGTAAAGATGCCTGCTACTTCTCCCTGCTTGTTGCGAACGGGGCTGAGTGAGTACGAGAAGTAGGTCTCGTCGGCCAATCCGTGGCGCTCCAGCAACAACAACTGATCCTCAGACCAAGAAGGCTCCCCACTGGTGTATACACCTTCCAGGAGAACACCGAAGACATCCCAAATTTCTCTCCAGATCTCTCGCGCGCTCCGGCCGAGAGCGTAGGGATGTTTGCCACCCACTATCGGCCTCCAGGCGTCGTTATAGATTAGGGCAAATTCAGGCCCCCAATACAGAACAATCGGGTGACGCGATTCAAGACAGATCTGAACGGCGCGAACAAGTTCTTCCGACCAATCCTCCATCGGACCAAGCGGGGTTCTTGACCAATCAAGGCAGCGGACCAGAGAGGCCATCTCTCCATTACCAGTGACCCACGACGACGCGTCAGAACCGGCAGGAACAGGAAACAAGTCAGGCATTCGGAGAAGTGGAAATGCTTGTGATTTTCAAAACAGAAGCTCGACCTCGTTGGGCATCCAAAGATGGAACGCTATCCGGCGAGCGACCTTAATGCAGTACTGAGTTCTTTCATTTGCACACATCTTTGGTCCTCGTCCATACCTGAGTCGAGAAGCCGCAGACCGCAGTCGGAGAGATAACTGCGAACCAAATCGATTTGTACCCGGCGCAGGGCTGCGATGCTAGCTTGAATCTGGATTACGACATCAAGGCAGAAACGGTCGTCGGTGATCATTTGATGTAGACCTCGGACCTGTCCCTCGATTCGCTTGAGTCGAGGTAGCTGTTCTCTACATCCAGGCATAGGCGCGCTGCTGTTCTGTGAGGCCAGCAAGTGAGACGAAACCGCGCCGGAATGCTTTCGACTCGCCTTGCTACGGCGAGGATTTTCAGGATGAACTTTCATATACCCCCTAGGGGTATTCATACCATTTTGGGTCGAGGATAGCTGCTTTTGTTATTGATTAGCTGTCATCTGTTGCTTGTGCTTGCCTGTCCCCAAATCGAAATGGTCGGTATCATCAGCTCAGATGCGATCAACGCTCAAACGGGCGCGGGCGAAAAAGAGAGAATCAGCAGAATAGCTTTATGCCCTGTTGTGCCCCTGATGACGCTGCGCAAACAGAACCCCGCTACCGACGAATCTTGTGGACTGCCTTAGGTGTTAATGGGGGAATGTTCCTTATCGAAATCGTTGCTGGTGTGATCGCCGGATCGGTTTCGCTGCAGGCCGATGCTCTGGACTTCTTGGGGGATGTCGCGAATTATGGCATCAGCTTACTTGTGATTGGGAGTGCTCTGAGGCATCGAGCGACAGCAGCGCTCATCAAGGGCGTGACTATGGGTGCATTCGGAATCTGGGTAATCACCGTAACGGTAATGCACGCCGTCCAGCAAACGGTACCGCATGCCGTAACCATGGGAAAAGTTGGATTTGCGGGACTCGTTGCCAATCTAGCAGTATTCATCTTGTTATGGGCTTACCGCAAGGGCGATAGCAACATGCGCTCAGTCTGGCTTTGCTCCCGCAACGATGTGATAGGAAACTTCGCTGTCTTGCTTGCCGCCCTGGGAGTGTTCGGCACAGATTCGGGCTGGCCGGACTACATCGTTGCGGCACTGATGTCTATTCTGGGACTTCAGGGCGCTCAACAAATCATCCGGCATGCTCTTGACGAGCTTCGTCCAGTTCGCGACTCCATGCTAAGCAACCAGTAACGCGAAGCGTACCCTGCAGGAGCGCGGTGCTTTCCGATGAAGCAGCCTTCGTGCGGACATTCTACCTATATAGACATGCTCTATGTCCAAGACGTGAGGTGTCAAGCGCGTTTTTGAGCAGTACAATTCTTTGGTGAAGCGCCGCAAGTTTCTTCTGACGGCCGCCGCATTGGCCGGCGCACCCGCCCTGTCGCAATGGACCCGAAGGCCTGCGGCCAATGCCGTGCGCAGTGTTCAACGCCTCTTTACCAGCGAGGCCGAGGATAAACCCTGGTTCTACGACCGTGAAATGTGGCCGCCTTATTTCGCGATGCTTGCCGAGAATCGCTTCAACCGGTTTCATCTCAGCTTCGGCATTGGTTACGATTTCCTGCGCGAGGTTACGGACGCGTATTTTCTGTTTGCCTACCCTTTCCTGCTTTCTGTAGCGGGCTACAACGTTCGCGCGATCAACCTTTCGGACGCCGAGCGTGACCGGAATCTGGAAACGTTGCGCTTCATAAGCGAGCAGAGTGCGAGTCATGGTCTTCAGTTCCAGTTAGGGCTCTGGATGCATGGCTATCAGTGGGAGAAGAGTCCAAATTCGAATTACACGATCCAGGGGCTCAACGCCGACAATCATGGCGCGTACTGCCGTGATGCGCTCACAGCACTTCTGCGGGCGTGTCCGGCGATCAGCGGGGTCACTTTGCGTATTCACGGAGAGAGTGGGGTAGCCGAGGGCAGCTACTCGTTCTGGGGAGCCGTTTTCGATGGAGTGAGACGTTGCGGACGGAGGGTCGAGATCGACCTTCACGCCAAGGGCATCGATCAGAAGATGATCGATGTGGCACTGGATACCGGTGTGCCCGTTAAGGTGTCGCCGAAGTTCTGGGCCGAGCACATGGGAATGCCGTACCATCAGGCTGACATTCGAGACCAAGAGGTGCCTAAGGCAGACCATCGCGACAGCGGTCTGATGGCGTTGAGCGCCGGTTCCCGCAGCTTTACTCGTTATGGTTACGCAGACCTGATGCGCGAAGATCGCCGGTTTGACATTCTCTGGCGCATCTGGCCTGGCACGCAACGGTTGCTGTTGTGGGCCGATCCGGTTTTCGCTAGTGCCTACGCGAGAGCCTTCCAATTCTGTGGATCGAGCGGCGTGGAGATCATGGAACCGCTCTCCTTCAAAGGACGGCGAGGGTCGGGCCAGACGGACCCCGCGGTAGGGCGTTGCGCTTACGCCGATGCTTCCTTGCGCCCGCATTGGGATTGGCAGAAGTATGTGGATACGTACCGTGTATGGGGCAGGAAGCTCTACGACCCTGAAGAGAATGTGCAGGTTGATGCGTCGCTCGCTGCTGTCAGCCGGATTTTGCCGATCGTCACGACGGCACATATGCCCTCGGCCGCAAACAACAGCTATTGGCCTGAGATGTACACCAATCAGTCTCTATTGGAATCGTCGAAAACGGAGTATACGGATACACCAAAGCCCAAGACCTTCGGCAGCACCAGCCCGCTCGATCCACAGCTCTTCTCGCGCATCAGCGACTTCGCGGATGAATTGTTAAAAGGAGAGCGGAGCGGCAAGTATTCCCCCATTGAGGTCGCACAGTGGCTGGAAGATCTTTCCGCTGGGGCGTCAACTGTAACACAGCGGCGCATCCGTGTCGATATCGGGATTCAATCTGGTCTGGGTCGATTCTACGCGGCAAAGTTCCGTGCCGGCGTCTTGTATGAAGTTCACGCGCGAACCGGCGATCGTGCGGCGCTGGAGAAAGCAATTGCGTACTATCGAGCGGCGCGGACAGCTTGGGCGGAATTGGCAGAAGGGGCCAAAGGAGTCTACCTTTCGGACGTCACGTTCGGAGAACACCCCTGGCTCCGTGGCCATTGGCTGGACCAGCTCCCAGCTATTGATGCCGATATTGCGCGCCTAACGGAACGACTCCCCTCGGCAACGCTCACCAAGGATTCGCGAGTAGAAGCGGCTATGGCCGAAGCTACCGGCCGACCGCGGCGTCCTTCCGCCACAGTCAATCATCGTGCACCGAATCTCTTTCGGCGCAGCCGACCATTGGAGCTGGAGCTTTCTGGACCCCTGCTCGCATCCGTGCGCCTTTACTATCGGCACATCAATCAGGCCGAGCGCTGGCAATCGGCTCTGATGGATCGTAGGGGGTCAGCCTACGTGGCAATGATCCCGGGTAGCTACACAGACTCACCTTACCCGCTCCAATACTATTTCGAACTAAGATCAAGACCTCAACGGGCTTGGCTGTATCCCGGCTTTCCGGCGGATCTTGCAGGACAGCCGTATTTCGTGGTTCGGCACAGTTAGGTGAGGCTGGATCCTTCGACGCCGCTTACGACGACGGAGATGCCCCACCCTGGGCCACCAGCCGGGCCATCTCTTCGCTTAGCCCCTCTTCTCGAAGACCTCTCTCTACACCGTGTTGATCAGCCTCCGATCTGTTCTGGCTGACCTTCCACTTGCCCTCGATCGTCGAAATCGGGATCTCTACGCCGATGATGGCCTTGAGTTGACCGGCGATGAAGGGCTCTGGGGCATCACTGATGTTCCATGGCTCTGAGCGCTTCTGTTCTTGTGTAGTCGTCAGGTCGCCGATCTGGGCACGCAACCATTCCGGGTCATCCACTACACGCGGCGTTCCACGCGCCTGCACGACTACATAGTTCCATGTGGGAACGACGCGCCCGTGCTCTTGCTTCGAAACGTACCAGGAGGGCGTGATGTACGCCTCGGGCCCTTGAAAGACGACCAGCGTTTCCGCTCCGGAACTCAACGCATGGACCTGATCGTTGGCTTTGGCGATATGGGCGCGGAGAATTCCCTTCTCTCCCCCTTCTACGACCGTGAACGGGACAAGATTCGCAAGAATGCCGCCAGGACCCGCAGTGATCAACGTGGCAAGCGGATGTGCACGGACCAGGGAGTGCAATGTTTCTAATCGCTCTTCTCGGAATGCGTTCGGCAAGTACATAGATCTTTTCTGGCGTGGCTGTTATGACCACAGACGTCTCTTCAGCCAACATACCGATTTGCAGAATTTCTGTAAACTCGTTCGCAGCGCCGGCGGGTCGAGCGGCGGTACGTAAGACGACCGGAGCGGCGTCATTACTTCTGATGTCGAATGGTGAAATCCGCCATTGCGGACCAGTCTTTGTCACCCAAGCCGGACTCCACGGCTTCACTCATTCTGCTGTGAACCGCTTCCAGCATGGGAAGCCGAGCGGGAGCGGCAGCAACAGCGAGTCCCAGGTCTTTCAAGCCCAGGCGCGCCTTGAAACCAGGATCGTAGCGCTCCTGCGCGATGTTCGCACTGTAGCTTTCGTACGAGCGCCCGGAGAACAGCGTATTCAGGATTAAATCGAAGAAGGTTTGGCGCGTGAGCCCACTCGCTTCCACAATCACGGTTGCTTCCGCCATGGCCTCGATTGCCATGGTGATCATCATGTTCGCCGCGATCTTGCCTGCGGCTGCTTGCGCCGGATCATCGCCCATCGGCCAAACTTTCTTTCCTAGCACCTCGAGGATAGGCTGCACTCTCTCGATTGCGTCGCGCCGGCCGCCCGCGAGGATATTCAGTTCGCCCTTGCGGGCTACGTCGGGCCGGCCTAGTACTTGCGCTGAAACGTAATCGAGGTTCTGCCGCTCGTGTATTGCCACGAGTTCCTTTGTGAAGGCCACGGAAATGGTCGACATGACAACGTGCACAAGGCCTGGACGTGCGGCCGCGAGCGCCCCCGATTCGAGCAATACCTCGCGAATAGCCGCGTCATCGGGCAGCATGGTTATGACGATCTCGGCATCGAAAGCCTCGCTTGGGCTCGCCGCGGTATCCACTCCTTCCGGCGCGCGCCCTTCTGTGCGATCCCATGCACGCACACTGTGGCGAGCCTGACTGAGATTGAGCGCCATCGCCGTTCCCATCGCGCCCAGGCCAATAAATCCGATTTGCATGATTTCGTCCCTTAACTGGTTAGAGTGCTGCGAGTTTGTACCGCACCGGCTCAAGGCCTGTAAAGCACTGTACATCGGCCATGATTTCCGCCGTTCGCGGTGCGGCAATGGCTGCTTCGAAGGAGGCTGTATCCCGGAACCGGCAGACGGCCAACGCGACGAATCCAGCACCATCGTCAGCAGGAAAGAATGCATCGATACTTTTCAGCCCAAACGGCTTCCAAATTTCCCGGCACAACGGGAGATGGCGGTTCACGTAGTAGTCACGATCGAACTGTGCCGCAGTGGCATTGCCGGCGTATGTTACGCAAGTAATTATGGCGCCCCGTCCCTTTCAAGTCGACGCGTTGCGCCGGATGTCAGGTTAGACGGCAGGACGTCGATTTACAAAGGCCTGATCGTGCTCACGTGCATCCCTTACTTGCTCTTATGAAGAACTCCCCGCTGCCGAAGTACTCTCCCGAAAGCCGCGAGGCGGGCAGACGCCGCCCAGGCAAGCTTCTACTGTCGAGCTTGAACAGCGGCTGGACGTCGCTCCTGGTTGAAACGTACGAGCAACCCGGCATCATTGAGCGCTTTGATACGTACCCTTCCGCCGACTATTTGCTGGTGCTGCCTATGGCGGGCGATTACGAGATTGAAAGCTGGTCGGCGTGTGGCTGGCGTAAAGCGCTTTACCGTCCCGGCATGGCAGGTCTTACTGCCCCGTTCACTATCAATCGCCTGCGCTGGCGATCAATCTTGGGTTCTGATACACAGATCGCTCGCATCTACATTCCGCGCCAGTATTTTCAAGAGGCCCGTGAAGAGTACCGCAAAGCAGGTGTGGCGTGCGCAGCCGAAGTGCCGGACACGTTGGGCTTCTCCGACCCGGTTCTCTTCTCTGCCGGGAAGGCGTTAGTGGCTCAGCTTTCTGCAGGTTATCCGGATTTGTGCGCCGATTCGGCGGCAGTCTTCTTGGCCCGACACCTACTTACTAAGTGTCACCGCTGGCCGGAGACGACGACCACTCGCAAGCCAGGATTCGCCTATTCCGAGCAGCGCTGGAAACGAGTGTTGGACTACATGCAGCATCATTTCCAGCAAACCGTCACGCTGGACGATCTCGCTCGCGAGGCAGGCGCCAGCCGTTTTCACTTCAGCCGTCTCTTTCGACGGCGGTTCGGCGTCGCTCCCCATCGCTACCTGATTGCCATGCGAATGCAACACGCCCGCTTTCTGCTGGCCGAGACTGACTTGTCTATCGCGGATGTGGTCTTGTCTTGCGGCTATCTCCACGCGGGCCATTTTGCTGCCGCTTACCGTCGTGCCTTCGGCATTTCGCCTGCTGCCACGCGCAGGGTCGGAGATGGGCTTGGGGCAGAGCCCGCCTCATAAGGTCTCGAAGCGAAGCTAGTCGCTGTCCGTGGTGTGCGACGCAGGCAAAGTTGCTAGCAGTGGCGGATCACCTGTCGATTTCTGCTTGCGGGTTCGATTTGTATTTGGAGGTCTTATGTCGATTAGCGAAAATCTGCTGTTGGAATTTGAGTGTCAGGCGCCGGTCACTCGCAAGTTTTTGGAGCGCCTGCCCGAAGGACCAGCTGACCTGGAAGCCCCATCAGAAATCGTTGACTATCGGGCAACTGGCATATCATCTGGCAGCCGTACCAGGAAACGTAGTCCGAGCCGTGCAGGAGGATTTACGGCAAACTCCAGGTTTTCAGTTCCCACAACCGGCAAGTATTTCCCAGGTGTTGCAGCTATTCGCTGAAAGTATCGCCGACGTGCGAGAACTGCTGCCTAAGCTTGACGACGCCGCTATGAGGGCAGAGTGGCGCATATTTGCGGGCAAGCGCGAACTGCTGGCGATGCCGCGTCAGCAATTTGTGCGCGATATTATGCTCAACCATTGGTATCAGCATCGCGGCCAATTCAGCGTTTACCTGCGGCTGTTGGATATTCCCGTGCCGGCAAGTTGGGGGCCGAGCGCCGACGAGGTTCAATCCTTGACAGCGTGATAAGCGCGGTGGTGCGCTTGACATTTCGGAATAGTACGAGATATGGTTCGCACCAGGAGCGTAACCATGAGCGCGCATCCGGGGGCTTGAGATGGGACGAGAAGCGCAATGCCTGTGCCAGATCGGCACGTCGAAGGTCATGAGCAAGGTGTTGTTGGAAGCGACGGAGATCATCATTCGGGGTGAACTGCGGCGCAGGATTCCGATTCCTGACATTCGTGATCTTGCCGTCGACGGCTCAGCGCTCGTTTTTCGTGCCGGAAGCGATCGCGTGATTCTAGACTTGGGGAGGACGACAGCGCAACGATGGCTCGCTGCGATGCAGAAGCCTCCCGCAACGCTCTCGCGCAAGCTTGGGCTCAAACCTGAGACTCGGGTGAGCGTTTGGGGAGACTTCGACTGCGCTGAATTATCGGAGGCGATTGCCGCCAGCAAGCCCGCCTTGCAAGAACAGTTCGATGTGGCGATCGCATGCGTCCATTCCGTTTCACAGTTGCACTCAGCTCTTCGAGCCAATTCTCCTTTGAGCTTAGGGAAGGCACTCTGGATCGTCTACCCGAAAGGACAGTCGGAGGGTGTTGGAGAAACAACTGTGCTTCATGCGGCGCGCGGGGTTGGGCTGCGCGATACGAAGGTTGTTTCTGTATCTTCGAGCCTCACGGCCCTACGGTTTTCGGCTGCTCCCTAAGGTTATGGGCAGCACAATCTGGAGAGCCAAGCAGAGTCGAGCATGGTGGCAGATTCTCAGTTTCTAGCGCGCCCGACTGAGAGCAGTTTCAGCCGGGACTACCGGAATTTTTCACTGGCGCTGACGCTTCCATCAACATGTTCTAAGCGGCACCCGTTTTCACCTTCCGTAAAGGGAAAGTTTGATTCAGAGTGCGTTTGGTGTTCGTCCTCTAGCACGCCGATTCGCGTTGGGGAAAGACAAGACGGCTTAAGAACAATGACGTTCTTGAGCCAGCTTATAGACCCCTCGCGTTCGAGTGTCCGCATAGTCCGATAGAACGTCTCAGGCGTCAACCCAACGTCATACGCCATTCGCTTTAGTGGTCTGTCAATCCATAAGCGACAAGAATCGGAAGGCTTGGAGGCGAACAGATAATGCAAGACGCGATCTCGGGCCAGCGGAATGCTACGAATCACCATAGCGGAACGTATGAGGTTAAAACGCTTGGATTGCATCTGCATGAATTCTGCGGCCAATTCAGCATCAACGCGAAGAGCGGCTTGGAGCGGCATTTTTGGGAATGCTGTCAAATGAGAATTCACCTCGGCGACAGCATCGCTACAGTACCGATCCGCAAAGAGAGCGGCTTCCGAGATGCACTCTCCGCGGCGAATCACGTACAACGGTATTGTTCCCTTCCCGTCAACATGGTTATCCAGCCGCATTCTTCCTTCTAAAACCACAAAGACATATTTAGCGGGATCGCTCTGGCGATAAAGCAGCTCATTTGCTCGAACGTGGCAGTAAGTCACGGCGGCCCTTAGATCAGCAGGAAGCGTTTCCAGGGATAGCAATCGCATTCGGGTTGTCTCCCCGAATATTCGAGACTTCGAGCAATTAAGTCACGGCGCCGCGAATTTTACCTGTTCTAAAACAACCCGGACCGGCCGAAGTGGTAGCTGCACGACACTGTGGCGGAAGAAGGGAGACGGACGCCGAAAATTCGCTCGTAAGGCATGCCTTCTCCGGCTAGCGCGTACGTTTGCAAGGTCTGTCCGGTGTAGCCTCGAGCCACGAGGAAGTTTACGCCAACGCTGAAACGGTTGTTGAGAAATGGGCGGAACAAGGCTCCGCGAATCTATGTGATAGGAACGCTCCGGAAGCCGTCTCCCAAGGGCCGTACCCCGACTCTTTCGAACTCGCCGCGAGCTTGGAGTTTAAAAGGAAGCTTGTCTACTGTTCCCAGCACGTCAACGATGAGCCTTGGCGCTTCCGCTATCGGCAGACCGGTATCGAGCTGTCGAGCGTCGGCTTTTGACACTGAAGCCTGAAGCAAGCCGAACCCGAAATACCTGCGCGCTTCCAAGGTGACAAATTCATTCTTGCCCGGGCCCTGAGACTCCGCCAGGCCGGTGTCGGCGTCGAGCTGGGCGAAGGTCGCTTCCGTCGTGACATGCCCCAATGTGACGTGAAAATCCGTGTTGAAAAAACGTTTTCCGACCACAAGTTGATAGGAATGGACCCGGCTGATGGGAGTTCCCCGGTCGGAAGTAGTGCCGATTCTAGGATCGTTCGTGAAAAACGCTTGCCCGAAACTGGCGGAAACACCCGGCAGATACCGGTGGCCTTCTGGAAGGAAAGACACGGTCGCCTTGGGAGAATTAAACCCCGTGGAACTCCGGTAAGAGTTCGCAGGCGTCAAACGATCCTGATCTTCGAACTGGATCTCGTCTCTTCGCCAGCCCAGGTTATAGTGCAGATTTTTCCAGAGCGTCCCATCGATCGTTAGGTAAGGCGCATAGTCATTGATCGTGACATTATCGGAGATCACCGGGTTAAATGGGCCGTAGACTGCGGGATCGAGTGAGTCGTAGTGATCCAGGTTTAGCCGACGCGGCGCGTCCCGCTGGAAATCCAGTCCGCCTAGGACGGAGAGGGCGTTGCTAAATGTACTGAGATAGGTCGCGTTGCCGCCCGCCACGGTCCGGAATTCACTTTGCCGAATCAGGCCGTCGCCAAAGTTCGACAGTAACGAAAGATTGTAGCTTCGAAAAAATCCCGAGAGCTGCAGTTCCTGTTTAACGCCAGGTTTCCAAACATCGTTGGCGACGAGCTCCCCGGTATGTGTCTGATCGCGCTGCCGGGAATCGATCGTGTCTCCAAGTGCTTTAGCCCTCTCGGTGGGTATCAGGCCGGGAATGTAGGAGAAGCCGTAATAGCCGACCCCAAACAATGTGAACTGATGTTTCCTCCAATCGAACTCCCGGAACCCATTTAGTTTGTACTGCTGACGATGCTCTAAGCGCTCCAGAAAGCCATTGCCGTAGGCTGCCTCGAGCGCAATCCAGGACTTCTTGGATAGATCTTCCGGAGCCCATCCTGCAGCGATATCGATGTCGCGGTGATCGCCCGTGACCGTGACAAACGGCTCCGCGCGCTGGCGAATTTGATAGATGGCCGAAAGGTTGACCGCGTGATTGCCCTCTCGAACATTGAAAGCGCCGGCATCCGTTTGCACGCCCTCCAAAACGGCTGGAATCAGGATATTGGGGTCGGCGTAGCCGTTTCCATGGGCATTGGCCGACAAATTATTCGACGTCAGATACGTGCCCACCTGAAGGTATTGCGCGATCGGCTGGCCATGGTCGCCAGCCACTCCGGGCGAGAAATATTGGGGCGCTTTGATTCCTCCTGAGGCTGTCTGCGCGGGTAATCCCGGAATTGAAATAGGAACGCCGGGCCGCCCGGGGTTGGCGTCCAATGTTTCCTGCCGGATGTGAATTCGCCGTGCTGGGTCTGGAAACAGGATGTTGCTGTCTCGGAGATCGGACGTGACCGTAATCGACTCCTGCTTGCCAGCCAGGGCGCCTAATTGCACATCGGCGACAACCGGGGAGAGTTGCACGGGAATTTCGACGGCGCGCATCACCTGATCGAAGCCTGGCGCTTGTACGTTGAGCCGGTAGGTTCCGGATCGCCGCACGAAAAAACGAAAAGTGCCGCTATCGTCAGTGGTCCCAACCTGGGTCGATTCGCCTAGCGGCGCAAGCAATTGAACTCGCAGATGAGAGACCGGATTCGACTGCGGATCGGTAACGCGCCCTGACAGAGTCGCCGAGCCTTCCCCTTGCGCCTGAACTCGAATTGCCGGGAGGAACAGGAGCGCTATAAGCGCAAGCGAAGCCCGCGATGCTGCGCCACTGGAGAAAAGAATTCCAGCAGACTTGGGCGCGTATCGAAGTATCGTCGTCCTGCGGTCCCTAAAAGAACGACGAGCCAACATGATACGCATACCAGAAACCAAAAAGCACCCCGGTGACGCCGGCCAATGCTTGCAAACGGAATGTTGCCCCGGCTAAGCGGTGGGCACTCAAGCTAAACGGAAGTCCGATCAGGACGGACACAAGCATCATGCCCAGAATCGAACCGGCGCCGAATAAAAACAGGTACGCAATTCCCAAGGCAACAGAGGGTACTTGAGTAAGCACCAATAAAGTCAGGGCTGCGGATCCAGCCAGTCCATGCATCGCTCCCACCAGCAGGGGCCGCAATCCGATCCGAGTGACCGGATGAGCGTGCTCGCCGTGATCGTGGGCGTAATCTTCACCCTCATGGAAATGAAGATGCACGTGCTGCAAATCACCGTGCGAGTGTCGATGCACATGCACGTCGTGCCGGTTACGCAGTGCTCTCCTAAGGGCGGCGCCGCTAAGACCAATGATCATGAGGGCGACGCCGAACTCCAGGAAAGTCGCCACTGATTCCGGAATGGCCACGCGCAGTAGGAGGACGCAAAATCCCACCAGGACCAGCGTGATGGTATGACCGGCGCCCCAAAGAGCTCCGACGATCGCCACTTTCGCGATTTGGTGATAATCGCTGACGATCGTAGAAACGGCGATCACGTGGTCCGCTTCTGTGGCGTGCTTGAAACCGAGAATCAGGCCGAAACCGAGAATGGAAAATGCGCCCATTCGGGCCAGCGGCGTTTCGCTCAGGAAAGTGTTCTGCCAGAACGCCGGCAATTTCGCGAGCAGCGCCGCGCGGAAATAGCCGGCCTGGGTCGCGGCCGCATACGCAATCGCCAGCCCGAGGCAGGATACAACAAGAGAGCTGACTACCGGCATAAAACGCCGCAGCAGCGATGGTTGGGAAAGCACGCGAAAGCGCGACAACCAACGCCCGGCGTGAACAAAGAGCAGCCCGATAGTGGTCAGCGTCGCGGCCAATCCCACGCTAAACGCCAGCACAAGCAGCAATCCATACGCAATCCGATGCAAGGCGATGGCGGATAGCAGAACCACGAGCGCGGACGGACAGGGAAGCAGGCCGCCGGAGATGCCTAGCGCAAGCAGACTCTTCCACGTAACGGCGTCGCTATCTATGGAGAGAGGCAGATGCGAATGCGGTTTTCCACCCGGAAAATGCACATGCACGTGTGCGTGTTCCGGCGAGTCTTCGGTCCCGGAGTGGCTATGAGCGTGAACATGCTTGTCATGACCTCCTACCGCCAGCGCCAGCCGGCGAAACAACAGGGTCAGACCGAGCACGGCGATCAGTAGTCCGGACGCGAAGCTAAGCGCTGGCAAAAGTTTTTCCGGCAGTATGTAATGGGACGCGAATAGCGTGAGAAATCCCAGCGCAAAGACGCCGGCAGTATGAGTGACTGTGACCGTGAGACCGAGAAAGAGGGCGTGCTTCGGAGTGCCGCGTGAGCCCACCAGATAAGCCCCGACTACGGTTTTGCCGTGCCCCGGCGACAGCGCGTGGGCTGTGCCCAAAACCGCCGCAATCAGCAGGCCTAGTAAAGCAGTGGGCAGCGTAAGCTTCGGAATCGAAATCAGCTCGGCAAAGCGGTCGCGCGCTTTGCTCGACACCACCCGTCCACTGCGAGTCTTTAACAGAGCAGCGCCCGCAGGCGGCGCGCCATTGGTCCAAGATAAGGACGCGCTCCGCTCCTCAAGCGGTGCTGCCAGCATGTCGAGCGGGTAGAATCGCAGTTCGTTGCTGGCGGAATTAGCGAAGACCGAGCTGTTGAAAATAGTGACGTTGTTTCCGGGCACTGCCACCATCTCTCGCCAACCGATCCTGCCTTCGTCGTTACTGTCGTTTAACTGCAGCCGACGTATTGAAGAACGGCCGGCGTTCAGCGGGCGGGGCGTCAGTTCCAATTCCATCCGGAGGGTGGAAAGCCCGCCCGCTCCGGCTAGCGTGGCAATCCTCCGATGCACCACTCCTAACGGCTGGCGCTGGCCATCGACAACCAGGCTGAGAGCGTCTACGCATTGCGGAGCAATCTTATCCAGATAGCGATCCAGCTCCTGCTGCGACGTTTTGCCATCTCCGTTTTCATCCGCCTTCCGAAGCTCTTGGAACGCAGGGATTTCAGCCATATCGACTACGTAATCCACGTGAACCACCTCGGCATCTACGCGCAAACGTGCAAAGTGATTGACGGTGAAATTGCCGAGAGGATGAGCCGTTGCGGAAGGTGGAAGCGACCCTACTGACAGAGAGAACCAGACGATGGAAACGAAAGAACGAAAGAGTTGCCGCATGCGCAGTTTAATTTGCAAACTCCTTTTGTGCCACCGTCGCCTGAAGAGGATCGAACGATGCACTCAGTCGTAAAGCGCGCTGCAGATAAGTTCTGGCCTTCTCCCGGTCGCCGGTCGCTTTCGCGATCATGCCAGCGTGATAGTACAGCTTGGAATCGCGCGTCGAGAGCCGAAGCGCCCAGTCCGAGGCCTGTTTTGCTATGGCAAGTTTGCCTGCCTTTAACGCCGTCCAAGCGAGAGTATCCGCACCGTAAATGTCGCGGCGGTCCTGATATTCGAGTTTCGCGTCGCGGTAGGCTTGGTCGGCGTCGCGGTTGTGATCGGCTTCGAAGACTGCGATCTGCCGGTTGTAGCGGACGCCGTTCAATGTGCTTAAGCGGCCGATTTGCGAAACCAGGGCATATTGGGCGTCGGCTTCGGCGGGACGATTCGCCAAGTGGTACAGGTCTCCGAGCGCCGCAATGAAAGTAGGATCGGGAAAACGCCGTGTGGCTTCTTTGTATTGCTGGATGGCCTCGGTAAGCTTTCCGTGCGCTGCCAAGACACGGCCTATAGAAGCAACCGCCTGCACGTAGTTGGGATACGTGGCGAGCGCATCGCGATAGCTCTTTTCTGCGGCCGCATAGTCGCCGTCGAAGAACTCCATCTCACCGAGTTGCCACTCGCACCAAGCTAAGGATTCGCGCGGAGGAGGGGCCGCGTTTTTAAGGAAAGCAAGGGCTCGAAACAGGCGCTTTTTGGCTCCCGCCGTGTCGCCCTGAACAAACAACATGCGAGCCCAGCGGATCTCTGTTTCGGCTGAGTTCGACCCTAGCTTTCGCATCTGCTGGATTGCCGCATCGGCCTTGGCATACTCGCCAAGCTCGATAAGGACATCAAACAGCAAACCATACGACCCAAGCGTCGATGGATCGTACTTAACTACCTGCTCCGCATTGACGCGAGCGTTCTTGAAGTCGTGTGTCGCAATTTGCACTCGAGCCAAAGCAGCCAAGCCGCCTATGTTCCGGATACCCGACACCGACTGAAGAGATCTCTGGGCGGCAGTCTGAGCTACCTCGATATAGTCGGCGCTCCCAGTCTCCCGCACCCGCTGCAGCATTTGATTTGCCAGCATATTTTCGGCGATCATGTCGTCCGGATCGCGCTTTGTCCGATCCATTAGGAAGCGAACGGTGGTCGCGCTGCCGGCTCGCTCGCTCTCGAACAGAGCATTGGCCTGCGGAAAACTCGCTTGGATTGGCGGAGAAGTGGAGGAAGTCTTCCCCGCCGGCCGGAGGCGCGCTGATATCAATCGAGCCCCCAAAAAAGCTACCAGACAAACGCAGCAAGTCGCTCCGATGCCCAGCAACATTCGCGAAGTTCGCGCATGCGCTACTTGTGCAGTCTCAATCGTCACAGCGGGTGTCCGGATGCATAAAGATCGACGCCTCCCGCTACGCCAGCCTTCTCCGGTAAATGCAGAAAGCCACCACGAGGGCGGCGCCCACGATTCCCAGCGTGCCCGGTTCTGGGACCGCTCCGATCGCCGGCGTAACGGTTCCGGTGGTGGTGACTGGATTCTGATTGGAGTCCAGGCTCAACGCCGAGAACGGGGTCGAAGCCAACTGAAACGGACTCTGGAACGTAAATCCGCTCACCGACGAACCGACCGAAAACGGCCTGGTGTTCGACACAAAATCCACCAGCCCGAGTCCCGCATCAAAGAAGGCTGAAAAGCCAGTCGGCGCCGTTAAGCCTTGCACCGCGCTTGCTTGCGCTGGCGTCGTCAGCGTCACCGACAGCAGATTAGGCAGACTTGTATTGATGACCGTAAAGTTGTAGCTGAAAAGCGAGCCACTGCCGGTGACGGATGAAGTCACCATGATTGGCTCTGCTTTTAGCGCCAGAGGCCCCATCAAAGCAAGCAATGCTAGCGATGAAAAGAATGCTTTCATGTAGCTGAGGAAAAGTTTGCACATAGAATGCCTCCAGATGAAATGAAACGCAGCTGAAAAATACGGACGAATGATCTTCCGGGAGCACCACCCGTCCCTTGGTTTAGACCCCTATCGATCCAAAAAAGCTATTGCATGGTTCCGTCGGAGACAGTACCGGCCCGAAATGGCTGCCATGGATCGGCAACGAACGGAAACTGATCCCGCAGCGTCGGCGTCGGGGCGTTAACCGCGTCCCCTAGCGGAGAGCCATTGTTCAGCGCCGTGAAGGTGGCGTCGACAACGTCGTCCAGTAAGCGCCGTCCGCCGCCGTTAGCGAATCCTCCGGAAGCGTTGTTGCCGCCCTGCGGCCCATTGTTGGCAATGCTTGTGTCTACGCGAAGTATGTCGCCGCGCTCCTGCACCAATTGCAGAATGCGCGCCTGGTAAGTGGAGTTGGTCCCGAATGAGGTCATGGACTGGATGATATCTGCGCGGAACCGGCCATTGGCGTCGTCCTGTGTAGAAGCGCCGTTATACTCGTTCTTTCGCGCCGCCGGAATCAGGCCATTGTTCACCAGGGGCATTCCATCTCGATCGACAGTGACCCAATCGCCCGCAGCCACAATCGATCCGTCGGTTCGTACAATCTGATTTCGTTGCAGCTGTGTAACCGCATTGGTCCCGATCACAGCGGAGTTGCCTCGAAGAAGCGCCAGCGGAACGGATACAGCCGTAATCAGCTGGTTGAAGCCAGCGTAAGTGTTGCGGCCGCCCCGCTCGGATAGAAGCGCCTTGTTGGGATTGCCGGGATTTGCTAGAGCCGACGCGACCAACCGGTTTGCTCCGGTATCGTCGAGAAAAAACGGATCGGCCATTGCGCCGGCAAAAAATTTCGAGCCGGTAACTGGATCAACCGTCACGACGGGCGGGTTAGGAGTGTATTCCTGATTCGCAACCGTTGTCGGAGCAGTAAAGGTGACACCGTTGGGTAAGGTGATGGTGGCGGTTTGCCCCGTCAGCCGCCCGTTGCCCGGTGAATAACGGACATCGACGAATGCGTCCGGAGTCGCGTCCCCGGTATTCTCGATTTCGAATCGATACCGGATGTTGGGATCGAAAATGACTTGACCGAATGCTTCGGAGGACACAAGGAATCCCTTGGTATCCATGATCAAAACTAATTGCGAATTGTCGTTTGGATCGAGGAAAGCCCAGTTATCGCCTATATCGGTTCCCACATATTGCGCGACTGTTGGTGAATCAACGTGGTCGGATGCATGTAGTATCTGGGGCGATGAGGCTTCTTTGTACAGAGTAAGTGTGGAGACTGCGAGAGCGCCAAGACCGCATGACAGCCAGATGGCTCTTGGCCTCGTTGATAGATTCATTGTCCTTCCTTCCGTAATTGAGAGGAGCCGAACGCCTTCCACAGAGCCCGAGTATGCGATGGGTGGACCAGGCTGCACTCCGACGCTTGGAAGCGCTCGTTCCGCTAACACCACACTTGTATCTGTTTTTAAGCTCGACAAGCTATGACGCACGTCATGTCAGTTTCGGATGGCACAGACCTCTAGCCGTTGGTTAAGCGAGAAAAAAGTCAATTTAGACATATACATACAACGCCCAGCGGAAATTTCGTCATCGGCTGTCTCCGTAGTAATCCCACTGCCGCGCAAGACTTCCCAGGTTAAATCGGTTGAATTCGTATTACGCGGCAAGAATTCATCCGTGACTTTTTTCTCCTTGCTCCCGAAAGGTGGAACGTGAGTGCTGAAATATGAATCGCCTTACAGGCTTCGGCGCGCACTCCCGTCAAAACGCCGGCAGCGGCGCCATCGTAGGAGCCGCGCAGGCCCGTCTGAAAGATGTTTCATCGTTAACCCAAACCCGACTGCAGTAACGATCACACAAAGGAGAATCGAAATGTTTAAACGAATACTTAGCCTCAGCATCCTTTCCATGGGACTGATTGGATCGGCCGCCTTCACTCTTCAAGCTCGTCCCGCGTTCCAGGACCAGGACAAGAAAGACGACAAGATGAAGGACGACAAGATGAAGGACGACAAGATGTCACACGACGACAAAATGTCGCACGACGACAAAATGTCCGGGGGCAAGAAGCATAAGAAGTCCAAAGGCAGCGATACGATGTCTGACGACAAGATGAAAAACGACAAAATGTCGGACACCAAGCCCAACTGAGCTACCTCAGGGGCTGGGATGTATGCTCCCGGCCCTCTGTTGGGAGCAGAAAGGAATTCGCTGAGTTCCTAATGACTCCTTCTGGGATTGCGACCGAATGGCTCATTCTCGACGCCGACTTGCTTAGCCGCTCCAGGCGATAGAGGAGGACAAAAATGCTTAAGGCATATTCAATGCTCAACGAAGTACAAATGCTACCCGGCCACACGGTAGCTTGGCATACCGCACGCGCAGCGAGTTCGCAGCCCAGTGGCGACGCCCTTTGTCCTTGCAGACCTGGATACGGCAGCCCAATCTCCCGTCACGGCTACCCTGACGGCGCACTCGCGTGCGGCCTTGACGGAAGGACCGGCGGCAAAACGCCGACCTAATAAGGGACGAAGGGCTCCTGGCCAATGTAATTGCGTGGTACTCTCCAGGGCTGTTTCCGCTATCATGGTCCGGCTGTTTGGCTGACTCGGGCTGCTACCATCCTTTCCGCTCGCGCCGAAACAGGCGCTCTTTGTCTTTGCATTACAAACGGCGCTTTTCTGGTTGCCCTCGCTCCTGTTTACTTTCTGAAGCTCTAATGACTATCTTCCTGCTCCCTGGCGAATCGCACTCGCGCATCAAACTGGTCTTGTTCTCACACAATACGGAAGGGTGATCTCGAGGTCGCGCAAAGACTGATTGTTTCCGTGCGCGTGCACTTCTAAAGCGCTAAGAGTCAAATACCATTAGACCGAAGCTATGCGTATTCGTACATTGGTGATCGCTGTTACACTATTCACGCCTTTTGCCGTCCAGGCTGACTCAGGTCCAGCTACTGATACCCAGGCGATCCGGCTACTTATAGCACGCTATCTTAAAGCGGTCGATACACTTGATTCGAAGTTGCTATCGCAAATCTGGTCTCAGTCTCCAGACGTATCGTTTATCTATCCGCTCGGCGAGGAACACGGCTTCGGCGCGATCGAGCAACATGTTTTTCGCGACGTAATGGGCGGTATGTTCTCGGCGCGTGACCTTCAGACCCGCGGAGTGACGGTCCATGTAAACGGCAACGCGGCATGGTCGGAATTCCACTGGGCATTTCACGCAACGATGCGCAAGGACGGATCAGCTGTGACGACACAGGGCGTAGAGACCCAGATCTACCGCAAGCAGGCTGGAAAGTGGCGCTTAGTTCATGTCCACTATTCGGAAGATCGCCAGTCGGCGCGTTGAGCCAATTCGTCAAATGTCCCATTGATTGCAGTCGCTTTACCTTCGCTCATTGGATTGGTATGACCAGCAGGGCGAATTAAAGTTCCTCGAGTCTACGAAGGAGTTGGGCGCTCGTGCCTTTGTCGAGAAGCTGCTCCGAGGGATTGCTGATTTATATTCGAGGCCCGACCTTCCCGCGGGCTGCTTTTTGATTCAGAGCGCCATTAGCACGAGCAGTCTTTCGCATTTCGCGCGCGAGGAAACCGGACGGCGGCGGCGGCGGAATGAAATGACGCTGCGAGCACACTTAAAAAAATTCCCGCGCAAAGGTCTGCCCCAGGGTCTCACGGTCGAACAGTTGGCGGGCTACGTCACCGCGATAGGCAACGCTCTTGCCGTTCGCGCGACCGATGGAGCGAAACGCAATGAGTTATATCGAATCGTCAAAATAGCCATGGCCTTTTGGCCGCCGAGAGCTGACGCCGATAGACAAAACAATTTGTCGAAAAAGACTGTGTCGAGCTTATAAACCATTTGTTTACGGGCATCACCAACAGATCCGATCATCACGATCAGCAGTCAATTAGAATCTATGAAAACCACTGTCACGTTAGTAATCAATCTGGAGTGATCCGGCG